>JAGTTF010005604.1:0-122949 GCA_019095985.1 Streblospio benedicti
CTTGAATGCCTCAATAATTACCTTTTTACGTTTGTGTCTGAAAATTTTACTAGGTGGACTAAGCAGTTGTTTTGTGAGAAATATTGGAAATTATGTTTTATGTACATATGTAAATACAGTTATGTTTGATATAGATGTATGTTATACTTCTGAAAAAAGACATCCTTATCCTTATTCTCAATACCTACTAGCAGTTGATTCATTGCTGAATCCTATTTGTAGAAAAGGAGATTTAATACTAACCCAGTTCACAGTGCAACCCAGTGTAACCAGCAGCACAACGACAACTGAAGCCATTGATTTTGTCCTCGCAGGTTGATCCGGTCTCACATGGAGACGATGCGCATTCGTCCAGGTCTGTCACAAACACAGTTAATATTCTACATTATAGCCATCAATGCTATCTAAGTTTATAAGCAACATACGTTCATGAAGTAGGTATCATAACACTGTATAATGCCATAATAAAATCCTATAATGATGGTTTATGAATTTCTCACCAATTTTATGAAAATTTAGAATAATGCTACATGTATTTGAATAATACAAAGGGAGCTGCAATGATTGCTTATCATTCATTGCATATGATATTTATATCCTAGGCAAAGCAACAAAAGATTTATACAAGGTATAAGATGCTAGGTAGGTTATTATGATATTTTAAGATTGAATATACAGAGTATTTTGAAGAGAATACACAATACATTCATATATCATAGAGCAATACCATTTACAAATGTCCATCTTTATTAAGTTCTTTTATGGCATGGCATTGCATATATATGTGACGTGCTTGTATCCATGTTGGTACATATTTAAAATACGCTTGTTGAATATGAAAAATGCTGTAACATAAGAGGCCTTTTTCTGAGTCATAATGTCAAACATTTTAATATCATTTTAAGAAATATATTTTTAGTTTTAAAACAAGAACTGAACACTGCAACAATCAACTTGTTTTGTGCATTTAAAATTCTTCATATTTTATGTGTGTATCTAAAAGTTTCACTAGGTGGACTAAAGCAGTTGTATAGTGTTTAATCAACCTGTCTACTGATTTGTGAGTAATATTGGACATCATGTTTTATGTACATAAATAAAAATATGTTATAGACATGGATGTATAAAAATATTAGACATCCTTATTTTGATTACCTACTTGCAGGTGATTCATTGCTGAATCCTATTTGGAGAATAAAGAGACTTAATTCTAACCTGTTTCACAGTGCACCCCCGAGTAGCCAGCAGCACAACGACAACTGAAGCCATTGATTTTGTCTTGGCAGGTTGATCCAGCCTCACATGGAGATGATGCGCATTCGTCCAGGTCTGTCACAAACACAGTAGATATTCTACATTATAGCCATGAATATTAACTAAGTTTATAAGCATCATACATTAACTAAGTAGGTATCATAACACTATATAGAGCAACTGCTACAGTTTTTGACACCATAAGTGCATATGTGCAATCAGGGAATTATTTTGAAAATATTAAATTATAAATATCATACACATGAATATTCTATCTGGATTAATATAATCTGATGGAGTTACATAAATTGCTATGCTGGTTAAAAGAGATATCCAAAATTGTTCTATTCTAAAGCTGGTGACAGTTTTTGACATAGGTTCTACAGTTTTCGACAATACATTGCAACACTTGAACATAACGAAACTGACAAACAAATCTTAAGACAAAGAGATGCTCCAAATTTTGGCAGGCCATTGTTTTATATATGTTTTCCACACGCAAAAATATTTTTTTTGCATGCCATCAAATGGATTAAAAGCCCACAGTTTGTATGGAGTTTTCATAGAACTCTGTAGCAATGCAAAGTGTCCATTTTACAGAGGTTACATCTCTGCAAACACACAATATTAATCAATACTTTCAAGATAAGTCGTTCTTCGAAACTTGATTCAGTATTCAAATTGTTGATACTATGACATTATATAGTATTTCATTGATGTGTTGACAAAACTAAAGATTTGTACTTGAAATATGTTCTGAAGAAAATAGCTTTCTGTTTGTGTCTTGCAGTAGTCTTACCCTGTCGAAAACTATCTCCATCTGCATTTTAAGGACATAATGTATTCAGACAAATAAAACAATGTGATTGGATTTATATTGGTTAATATTTATATTATTTTAGCTACGCTGCAATCGATATTTACCATGTGGGACAAAATTTCACAATACAAGATGTTCATGAAAATCACCCTATCCTACTCACATGATTTAAACTTTTACATAGCTATTTGCAAAAGTTTGTTCCATAGGCGTTTCCAAACAACTTGGTAAAGTTTGAATAAAAACCTGCACTTACTTTGAAAGTCATGGGCATTTAACTACAAACACTTCTGTTCTCACTCGTGCATTGTCTTATAACCCAGTTTTGGCGCTACCCCAAAAAGCAAGATTTCAGAGTTGTGTTTTTTAAGATGGTTTGTTCCCCGTATAAAATGAGAGTATGTCTTCCATTCTGGTTTTAATTGTTGTAAAATCGTATGTAGAACCTAATCACGACTGTAAATTTCTAAAATTGGAAACCCTCCCCTCTCAATTCACGACCAAAGTGTTGATCGCATGATTTTTTCACTATTTGGAATGATATTTTTTGCAAATGTCTAGATTTGCTTTCATTTTCCTAATCCTTATTTTCTCCTCTTTCAAATGATATATAATATAAAGGTTTAATCTAGTTTGATCCGGCGAACATAAGCCTAAGAATGATGCATAGTTATGGGAGGTTCGCCTTGGTTTTGAGACATACGCCAATGAAAACTGCCCAATTAACATAAATTATGGAGGGGTAAGAAAATGACAACAAATAGTTTTATTCAGAATTTTCTTCTCTTTCCAATGGTATGTATTATATTAGTTTTACTTCTTCCTCCTATTTGTGAAATGAAAAAACAAGTGATATGGTCGGAAAATCCTGAGCATTGCCGTCGTAGTGGCAGTTGACAAAAAAAAACACCACACAGTTATGGGATCATATCTCTGTTATCAGTTGTCATATTAATGTATAATTTAGATGCAAATAATCTGCGGTAATATGCAATTCCATTCATATAAATAACTGTAGGTAATTATTTTAATTTAATAGTTTATTTTGAGCATCAATGATACGCATCGTCATATTTGACAGTCCGCGATCGGCGGGAATACCCATGACGATGTTTGCGCAATAATGCAACAAAAACCACTGAATTGTTTGTCTTGGGATTGTAAGAATAAAACATACAATACATTTTTCTATAACATACTTTATTTTTACACAAATTGATACATTAGTCAAATCACAGCAATAATTCAGCAGCTTTTTACATGTTTTTGATAGGAGAAACGTTGCACTTTTGTGCAGATTTTGAAATGCGTTTAACATGGGTAAATGGGAAAATCATGTCTAATTTATACCCAAAAAACAAACAAAGAAATGTTAATAACTTTGTCAATTCTTGTCTGATTTTAGTGATCTTTTTTTTAAAATGATTCCTATGAGACGTAGATTTTTTTCAGAATACAAAAATAGAATTTTTTTCAATTTTATCCCAGTGTAGCTAAAACAGTTTTATATTATAGAACACAATGAAATATGCTTCAACATTTAGCATACGCTAGTTTTTAATGAACCATGTTAAGTCTTCTGTGTCAAGAGGCATGATCTACATGGCCACACAATAAAAGATGATGTAATCACAATGATTGTCTTAACAATATTATTACAGTTTAACAGAACATGATGCTGTGTGCGAGTCATAGTTGCAGTATACATCGATTACGATGAACAGTACTTATTAATAGTAATTTAACATGTGGCATTTAACAAAAAAAGCATACCTAAAATCAAAAAACAATTTCACATTATCATTTGAAGTGATCAAACTAACTTAAGCACAGACGAAATTTGAATCACACGGCTCACATGAGCACAAACCTTTTCAGATTTGATTTTTTAAATTCCTATGCAAAAAAATAGTAGTCACTTGACAAATGCACTGGTCAGCAAATGTATAAAACAGTTGTTGCATTGACAGATTTACTTTATAAAATCTATGAAATGGGGAAAGATTATACCAATTTTATCACTGACAAAATGCACAAGAATTGAAAATAATTGAGCATGATATATATGTGTAAATGTAATTGATCATAAGATCAAAGTACCCTCTGGTTGTAGCGGTGGGGTCATGGGTGTTGTGGGTTGCAGACTATAAACTGTGCCGTCCACCACAGTACTGTTTTTCATACATATACTAGTATTTCATGTCTCTAACAATGCTTATGATTCAGTTGTATACACGATGTGATCATGGTAACATGAATGACATTTAATGCAAGCTGGCTCCACAGCTTTCTTTATTACAAGCTGTAAAACTGCATGTAACTCCCCATAATCGGCGGGTGTCAAAAAATCATGGCCAAAGTCCCCCGCATTGACCACCACTGCTTCTTTTACATCAACTGTTCAATATGTCAATATTTCTGGGGGCTGGTGGGAAAGGGAGGGGGTGAGGGCTGCATTATTCATGAGAACTGAAATGCGCGGGAGATTCTTTGTGTTTGTTTTAATTCACTATGGTCTCTCAGCATCAGTATTTAATGCATTGAACAACCTCCTCCAAATTGAAAGTGTTAATTAGAAACCACCAAAAGCTAAACAAGACCAATAAAGAGTATGATAGTCATATCCAAATATAATCTCGAGTATACATCATATGATGATCAGTGATAAGTACGCATATCCACCTGCTTTGAACGTAGCATATATATAGTTCTGATTTATGTCACGTCCTCTCACGTGCATGAATCGACTGTAGCGTCTTGACCATGTCAATAACTCTTAGAACATAGGGCGCAGTGTGACCGGCTCTTTCTAGAAGATCATACTCCAACATTATCACTGAACTGAATGCACTATTTAACAAACACATCTTATCAGACTGACAAGATTCTCACACCGTACAACCAGACTCTGTATTGCATACCACTTCGACTTTGAGCGCACACGTTGAAATCCTAACCATTGGAACGACAAGTCAAGTAAACATTGCTAAGTCAAACAAACTGTTAATTGTGTGGATGATCTGAACCAAACGCAACATAACAAGACCAAACAAACCCAAAAGACTACGGTAATGGCGGCGGCGGCATTTATCCAAGCGTGATTCACAATGTCGGCAGATGCTGGGTTGACGTTAACACTAATATATTAATCGATTGTTTTCAATATGGGGTCTCTTAGTACACGTCGGTTTTAAAATATGGCATTTCAAATTAATAAACCCCACTACGGGTTGCAAAACAAGTACACGCCTTGTCATAAATCAGTTATCATGATCACGATCATAAACAAAATCGAGGTTGTACGTCCTTGATTGGGTTGCATTGGCACCAAACTGTGCCGTTCGATAGATACATATATAGTTTCATGGTAATAACAATGGCTTATGATTCATTTGTATACGCATTTACCGGCTCTTTTTAAAGTATTAATTATGAATGTCTTTCCAAACAAGACAAATAAAGTATGATTTTGATCCAAATATTTTCATTTTATTTAATCATGAGGGAATTATTACACATATCGCTTTTATCATATTTAATGTTTTGATTTAACGTCCACCAAAAGCTAAACAAGACCATGAATCGACATATAAAATTGACCAGTATACATCAATAACTCTTAGAACATTCCACCTGCTTTTTAAGACTGACAAAATTGATCACCACGTGCATGAACATTACAATTTGAACTGAATGTATGTAACAAACACATACCAAATTATCATTGGTGAATGCACTATTTATTGCACACTCTTGTTGAGCGCATTGCCACAACATATTTGAACGACACTCAAGCAATAACTTGCTAAGTCAAACAAACTGTTACTTATATGTGTGGATGATCTGACGTCACAAGACGCAACATAACTATTTCTGACAATGTTTAACCCAACTGTTTTCGCCAGTGTGCGGCGGCGGCGGCGGCGGCATTCTCGCGTGATTCACATTGTGTCGGCAGATGCTGGGTTGACGTTAACACTAATATATGCAATCGATTGTTTTCAATATGGGGTCTCTTAGTACAGTCGGTTTTTATATGGCTTCAAATTAATAAACCCCACTACGGGTTGCTTTGTACACGCCTTGTCATAAATCAGTTATCATGCTAGTTTGTTCGACACAAAGTGGCGTGAAATGTCGTGTGGTATAGTTATAGTGATTTAATACACAGCGGTGATGTTTTTCTATTGTCTGCTGTGATTTTCTATATTAGACACTAACCCCCGACGTGGTGGACACGTAGATTATTTTGGCGTACATTTGATATATAGGTTGACATTTTTACGCAGATTTTGTGTTTTACTCTATTACATCTATAGATATTACCCTGCACAGAGGCTTTCATAACGATAATCTTGAAGTCTCAGACGTTATGTTCACACCCCACACGGGCGTGTAAGCCGCACAGTGACTTACAGTAGGTTCAATTTTTTTAGTTTTCATAGATATCCATCCATCAGCATTGTCCGAAAATGTTTGTGTTAAAGCAAATGTATATCGTAATGTACACAAGCACTATACCATATTCAACATGAACTGATCCTATGAGAGAGTGCGTTAATAGCATTTTTAGCTGTTGCCCAATATATTTGTTGTACTCGTATGACAAATAAATATGTTTGAACCAACTGATCCTAAAATGAGACAGTACTTGAACCATATGAATTAAAGTTTGTCACGATGATCTGTGAACTAAAATTCATGATGAGGATCATGGTAGCTTGTTACTTACAATTAAACACCAATGAGAACTTTAATCTTTACCAAATATTATATGCAAATAAAAACCAACAATAACACATACATTAGTCCAAATGCATGTAGTAAGTACATAATGAAACTTCATGTTAAACGAGACACTGCCGCCATAAATGTTTGAAACATATTTTGCTGCTTCATTGGGTATATTTTTCCCTGCATGTTCATTACAATTTTCGCGTTATGTTGACATGTAAGCCACGCATTAAAGTCAGATAATGCATTCAGTTTATGCGGCTATTAAAATCTAAGAACCTGCAATATCGTGTGACCCAGATGTCCCTCATCTCGGCTGCACCTCGGTTCAGACGGTGTTGCTAGTTGCTATGAAGATGTTAATATTCACCGAAACTGAATTGCATTATCTAGTACGTATCATCTGCGATAGAATCAACAGCGCTAGTCTCTGTGTGAAGGCCCTGCCATATAAACCTAGGCTTGTTTAAACACCGTCCTACAATCTCAACTTCGCATCATACATGTAAAATAATACCAGATACATACATGTCCGATACTTACATCAACACGTCACTCAATTTGACTCTACGGGTGAGAAAAAATCAGCGGTGATCGCGAGATGTGAGACATAAAACACACCTTTGGCTTTTACCTCGGTACATAAACACACTGTTTGGTGTTCTGATAAATGCTTGGTTGGTTTCCCACCACACATTGATAAGGATAAGGAGACGAAGTCACAAAATGTCGATAGTTGAGACCCTCTTTAGAATATGTCGTCTGTTTTACGACATGAGAACTACCGGCTTTGTTTCTCACATCTGTCATTGCGCATCGATTGGCCATCATATGTTTTCAAAGTTACATGTAGTAGTTGAAATACGCGATGTTGGTCTTAATACTGGCAATGCATTCTTATCCTAATGTCATCCTAATGTGTATCCTAATGTCATATTGGATATAGCAGCTTTCTATTGCCATCAAAAGAAGACCTCACTCAAAAATTACCCTTGCCAAAACGATCAGCGTCTCACGTGTGCAGATTTTTAAAATCGATTTTCCGTAAAAAAGTGATATTTCCATGTGCTTCAGAAAGTGTCAAAATCTCCCCAGCTGTCAGTGACGCCCTCAGACACGCTCATTTTGTGCACATCAAACCACATCAAAAACATGCCAACATGAGTTTGAATGGTGCAAAATCGCATGTACTTTCAAAATATGTACCTTACAAATGCCATATTAAACCCCGCTACGACCAGTTGATAACCGACTTTCATCTCACGAGAGCTCATTGAGAACATGCACCTGTATTTTTGCGCAAGGCGTTTTATAACGTCATGCAGTGGCGCTAGTAGGGAATTCTTATGTCGGATTTTTTACTTCATTTGGTTGTATTTTTACTATCGCCAATTTTGAACAAAACTTGTTGCTAAGCACTACAACAATGAGAAATAAAATGTAAATAAATGTAAATGTGATGGTTTACAGTCATGATCCAAGTCTTGCTCTCAGGTTGACACACTAATTGATTAATTGATCATTTCTCACAGACTTCCACCTGCCCCATGAGTGATATAAACATATCGTGTTTGGTATCATATTAAAGTGTATGTCTTGAACCTAATGATATATATAACCGATCATTAAAAAAACAGGTAGATATTTGTTTTATTCTATTTATGATCATAAAGTGTAAAACTTTTTATAATGTTGACACACCTTTTAACGTCAACAGTCTATATTACAGTCTTATATTTTAATGCTGCACTATTCTTTGTTGTATTGATCCTCATCTATCTGAAAGTCATATACTTCCTCATCAATTTGAACATAATTATCAATTTGCTCTGTATGGGAAAAGGCATATTGAGCTTTGCCCTCACACTTGCAGTAAGGTGTGCACGACAACTCATGAAGCACCGAGCCAGTGGGACATGTGCCTGTACCTACGGGAAATGCCGTATACACGGCAGACCTGGAAAAAAAACGTGCGCTTGAAATGTCCAAAAGGCCGTCTGTGCCTATAGCTTTAATCACTTGGTCCCTGTCACATGTCTGCTGTTTGACGGACGCCGCCTTCAGCGTAACATAAAAAGTGCCCCTTGCGGCGGCGGCGGCGGCGGCGGCGGCGGCAGTAATTTTCTCACAACTGACTAAAGGTGGCGCCACCGCGCCGTGGGTAATACGCACATTATTCTGTTGACCTCCAAAAGTACTAT
The DNA here is from genome assembly GCA_019095985.1 of Streblospio benedicti. Classification (NCBI taxonomy): domain Eukaryota; kingdom Metazoa; phylum Annelida; class Polychaeta; order Spionida; family Spionidae; genus Streblospio; species Streblospio benedicti. The sequence goes on from JAGTTF010005604.1 coordinate 9,010, forward strand.
TAATAATATGATGAATATATTGGTTTGGCTGCTAAAACTATAATTTATTGGGTTTGATATTGCCACTACCATTCAAATATAGAATCATATGGTATCGTGAGTATCAAATTCTTGTTTGCTATCTGCCTTCATATTTAAATTTGAAATTCACCCGCCAATCCAGCGTTACACAGCCTTGAAACAATAACCATTCAAATATGCCACTACCATTTTAGTTGGTAGTGGAATTCAAAGAACAAGCTTTTAAGTGATTCAAAGAACAATTTGTAGGTTTACAAAAGTTTTGACCGTCCATTTTGTGAAGACACGGTGAGAGGATAATGGTAGCGTTGTAGAGGTGGTCTCTTTATAGATGCGGTCCTAATTTATGTAAGTGGTCCCAATAGAGAGGTGGAGTTTCTATGCTTCATCTTATAGCTGTATTAAGCTTATAAGTGCTGGCCTCAAAGATGAGAGATAGACATTTTGCCACCTACATCCAATAGTAGCTCGTAAATAGTGTACACAAATCTTCTACGCCAATAATATAGCAGAAATAAATCATGGCTAATTTCTACTGTTCAATGCGTAAATTCACAATACATCTTTGATAATGACACCACAAGCAGCACAGCGGCGGCGGCGTGTCGGAGACGCCAAAGCAACCAATCAGCAGCCGAGAAAGGGCGCCCGGGACACGCCTATTTTATTTTCCCTTGATATAATATGACTACAATGTTGATGGAGATGATATAGCTTCATGCATTTTATAGATATTTGCCGCCGTAAGAATTTTGGGCAGATTTCAAAATAAATCTTACGGTACAACACAATGGCGTGTTTAATATCAAAGGCCTAGAAAGGGGTGGTAAGTGCTGATAAGTTATTATAAGACATTCACGCCCGACACGAGCACTGTGTGTGGTACATATAACCACCAAATAATGTAAGCAGTTGGATCTTACCTTATAGGCCTACTTGCCACAGAATTGGTGATGTTTTTGATCGTACGTATTGCTGCACTTATCATGGTGGTTTCAGAAGTAGCTTGTGATTAATGTTTAATGTATGTCACTTATGCATTACAAATTTAAGATACGCAAATTTATGAAGTTCTACGGTAGGCTAATATTCAAGTGTTCGATCAAGCCAAATAATGTTGCAATTTCCAATCATTTTTAGTGGTAAAATTTTGTTTAATCATCACCAACACAATTTCTCTTTTCACTTAACCTACTTAAACATAAATCGTCACACCTCTAGGGACGTATACATTTTCCCCTTCTTGTAGTATTGGATATTTGGATATATAATAGACACAATTTAGCCCCCCCCCCCCCCCCCCTTTTCAACCAAAATACTTCTTTTTCATAGGGTTTTTCATGAAATCCCATAAGTGAGCCCCCCTTTCCTTATATGTTTTCCTTACGTCCCTTTTCCAAAAACCTGGATCTGCCCCCACGCACGGACAAATCCGCCGATAGTAAAAAAGCTCTCAAAATTTGAAAATTAGCCCCCCCCGTCTCAAATTTCTGAATCCGTCCCTGCCTCTATGTGAATACATTTTCCCCTCTTCTTGTAGTATTGAATATTTGGATACATAATAGACAGGAACTGGTAATTATCTGTATCTATTCAAAGTAAATAAGCATACTAACAATTTTCCGATAGAGGTTAAATAGCTCTAGCTGATAGTAAATTCGATTATTGGAAGCAATCTCTGATTTGTAATAAACACTCTTAAATATGGGAAAATAACGGGGGAAAGCAATTTAACTTCAAACAATGCCTCGCAAGATATTCTAATCTCTGTAAAGTAAGTGTTTATTCACAAAAGTCATATAGCCTATGCCGTCATTAAGTACCCGTGAATTTTACAATGTTTGCTATCATGCAACGCTTTTGTTTTTCAAACATCCACCTGTTTCCGTCGCATAGTAATCATCTATCTTTCATTTTCAATCAAGGACACCTCCAAATGATTAAAGACACCACCTCTGTAATGAGACCTTTTTCACGGTTTCCAAGCCTTAGGGACCCATATTCAAAACCTCCTGTACACAGACCACCTTTTTCAACAACACATAAGCATCACCCCATAGCATGCTATGGAACAATGTGATATGAACCCAGCTTCTGGAGACTTGATGTGGGCACCAGTATAAATACAAATTCAAAAACCACCCCATGATGAAGAGATCACATCAGACATAGACTCCATAATAAAACATACAATGTAATGTTTGGTCTGATGGTGGGTGTTGAGCAAACTTACCTCTAACAGGTTGCACACTGCTCCGTGGTACCTACACGTTAAATAGGTACAGGTCAGCCGTAATGAACAAGAAAGGTGTTTGTGAAACACCCGTAAATACAATCCGATCGTACACGTAACCAAATGTAATCATTACTCGTACTCGTTGATGTAACAAAGATAGTGAAACAGGCCCCAGGCCCCAGAAAAAGATTTCATTTGATGGATGAGGATACCAATGACCTGGTATAAATAATAATCATATATTCAGGATGAAACTACAGTGTTCGTTGTGATTATATAAATTTTCATTTTACATTGATATAATTACATGACATATTTTAAAAAACGGTAATCTGTTCAATTCACATATTTGATACGATGTACATACACACAGAATTTCAAAATGTTCTTAATGAGTAGTGATCCATTTGACGAAACCTAGCATAGTTAGTATAACAATAATTTCATGAGAAAAGTTTTTGATTGTCCATATTTCCGTGTCTGTTCATGTGGACGTGTGAATGACTTCCTTGTTTATCAATTCAAACGATTTGTCATTTATCCCGAGCTGTTGTTTTGTTTATTTCACTTAAATTTCAGACAATATTTAATGAGGGTAAAGTATGTTACTGATTCTGTATTTTGTTTCCGAATGTTGATGGCTATTGGGTGTTTCAATCAATTTTAGAATTTGGACATTTAAGGGGGGTTGGCCCCCCCCCCCCCTCTACCAAAAGAACACCTGGATCCGCCAGCAATTATGATCATTTTTCATATGAACGATGCATGAAGAATTCACCACTGTCTCTAAAAACAATTTAAAACTGCCTGTTATAATATCATGGATTTTTTGTAGGAAAAGAAAAAAAAATGTCCATTAAAAACAGGTGTCCATTTTGAAATGAAAATAGGTTGGGCAGTGGGAAAAAAATCATTCATAGGAAAATGGCAAACCCCCATCTAGACCCTCTTTAATACATTAGGACAATCCGATCCTACTTGTGTGTTTATATTACATTTGGTATAACGCAATTTGAGTCTATTATAAAAAATTCAAAATGGTAAGTACTGATAATGTATCATATGGTCATGATGCTAAATGTTTCTCACTATTGGGGACATCTTAATGATGGTGATACTATTCCTATAACTGATGTTCCTAAATTAGTGAAGGCATAACATTCATCAACATTTGATTTGTTATGGATCACAGCTTTTGCATAGATTTCTAAAACGCATGAAACAATGCAGGTAACTAGCCTTAACGAATTTGTATAACTCTGAATTATGCTTGGATTAAAACCCCAAAACTTAGTGTGACATTCAGACTTTTGACATTAGCAGGCGAGTAGAATGCCCATCTGATAACGAAAATTAAAGTTGATAGTAAATAATCAGACCGTCCGGTTAGTTGAGGATTTGATTGGCGCACCAGCCGATGTGACCACAGCGATTTTTTCTTGATTATCTGAGAAACAGTCAATCATTAGAAAGAGTTGTAGATTGTTATTTCATTTTGTAACGGATTCACGGCTTAATCACTCACACTGCCTTTCTGAGTCCATGATCATATCGATATCATATAATGTTCTCATTTTACTGGTGTGGTACGTCAACTTATATGATCATATTAATTTGACATATCTGTGACCTAGCACTGATCAAGTTTTAAATGAAACCAATTATCAAATCCTATTTCAATTGCATATAAAGAGCAGGGTACGGACCTCTAAACTAAATATTCAACTGGTACATATACAAATCACTGGTAGCATGTTTCGTCCCATCTGATTAGATTAAAGAATTACATGTGATCATCTATCATTTAATGGATATAATTTTATAGTATGTATATATTTATATAAGCATTTGTTTAAAACCCAAACCTAAGATAGGTTTATATACCCTCACTATCTTACACCAAAATAAAATACCTATTCTCTATCATAGGCCTATCTATTAAGTGTTTTTGCACACGCCGATTCCATAATATAGCATCCACTGAATCATCTGCAGACGCTCGTTCAACACTTTTCCATCCCTATAACATCAAAAGCAGCACATACAAAACAATTTGTTTTCTGTACAATATATTCAGAAGCATATGCACATCGCCATATGTTATTTCACCTGCTGTTGAAGCTGTAAACATGTACACTTATTCCAAGTTCCATCTAAGTTTATTCTAAGCATCTTATCTCTAAGTTGCAAAAATACACTACACGTTGCATCTAATTTACATGTTGACCCTACACGCACCCCCCCCAAATGCATATCTCCATAGATGCCGTATATGCCGTAGCATGATTGGTCAACATTGAATCACCATTGGGTTATACCCCCACCCGCGGCGTATGTAAACACGCGTGCTTTTGACACGTTCCACGCGGCTGACTGCCATGTTTTCTTTATTTTTGCTGTTCATGCACAGGTTCATTAATACTTTTCTTTGTGCCTCATTCTGTCAGTGCGTGTATGTCGAATTTAATGTCAGCTAAGTGAGGCAATCATCATACACAAATTTTCACTCGTTTAATTTGCATTGTTGTGAATACAACTTGCAATGACTTAAAAGTATAATCGCCAGTCAAAATAATTGTGTATCAAGAATCATACACATTTCATTCATACTCGTTTAATTTGCTTTGTTGTAAATGCAACTTTTGCCTAAAAGGTTTTTTAAACCTAAAGAGTCGACTGGCACACATCCATTCCCGCGCCGCAGTAAACAGCTGGTTTAGTTATGCATGTCCCGGCACGCGGAGAAAAAAAGCTCATAGTACGGCGGCTCATTTGTGCCAGTCCGCCAGGTAATTAACTCGCGCCCGACACCTTTTTCCGGGTTGTACGTGGTGTGGTGGTGTGCGAGGCGGTGGGCGGGTCTCTGCTTGTTGCAGAACTTTGAAACGCTCCAAAATGTCTGTTGGTTGTTGAGAGAATTAACAAAACGTGTTTGAGTGTGCACGACCGCGTACGCGCCATAAATAGTGGATCTGCCCATCTTGGGTCTGAATCGGCTCATGTGTTCAAGAGATACATGCACGTCTGTGGAGTATGGGGGTGCTGCATCTAATGTGATTATGCATTTTTATAAACGAATAGGTGTTAGTATGAGCGTGCTTGTGTGTGTTCATATGATATTATCTAATACTAAGCTACTATGCATGGTTATTGTTCGTATTTCATTTGTTTATTGCACTTATATATCAATAAGGGAACCTTATATATGTCACTGGGACTACTCATATACACCCACTTACTTTCATCTTTTAACAGCAGTACTATTAATACAAAATACATATTGCCTACATGAAAAACAAAACCATTGCATGCTCATACCTACACATCAAATATATGTATATTGCTTACATATACCAATATAAATAAACGTATCCCAGTGTATACTCCAGTGTATATATAAACAACCAGATGCAATGATCCATACTAAATGCAGTGATGAGTTATTATCTTTTATGTAATCATTTAAAGGGGCCATCCTCAATTGCATGCTTGATTTACCAAAGTGGATATCGTACAACGTAACACACAGGCCTATGTTGCTAATGTATTTATATTTTACCACCTATAGCTATGGCACAACCTACTGTATGATACAAGAGCCCTCTTGTCAACATTCATCCTCGTATAGCCATACTATGCATACCTATGCTCACATTTCAAATAGACCACCTATTCCATAAAACAAAAGAATATTGCTTATAGAGGTATAAACACCTACGCATTCACATAAATCCAACTGTTCAATAATATGTATGTCAATGCTCATGAATGCAAATGTGCAGTGATAATATAAGGTATAATGACTTAATGGTATAATGACATCCTCCATTGCATGCATGATTTACCATAAATAGACATGGTACAGTGAGACACCTGGGCCAAGTTACGAACACACACACACCAGCATGCTTGCATTAATTAATTCTATGTACAATTCAAAAATGGATTAATAAATAAATATAAAGGCATGTTGCATGTAGGTTAATTTGTGCTGTTGGATTCTCATACATGTAAGTACTGTGATATGGGATTATACTAGTTCATACAACCTTATTTTAGCCTGTTAGGGGTTCTCCTTATAAACTACTGGCATGCTAATCTCTATACTAAAAGATAGACTCGAGCGCATGTCTGCAACTTGTTTAGAATATGTAAGTTTAGTCCTATACCCGTTTGGGTTGTTGTGTGAGTAAACATATTGGTAACAAATCTGTAGAATGTGAAGCTTTTACATATGCAGACATCTTGTTTAACCTTATGGTGTATTATGGTTTAACGAGGTGCATTTGTGGAGGGTGTGCCTGCGTTATGATTAAGTCGGGACAGGAAATGGTTTTTATTGAGGTGGCCGTGTGATCAGCATGCATCTAACCTGCCTTACACTCGTGTTTAACCTAGGCCTATGTATCTGTATCCACAACGTGCGGTTAAATCCCCTACGATTGTACGACATTGAGCGTGAGCCGGGCTAGCGGTGGTCGTAACGGACGTTTGGCATGCCAAACTTCTTCTGTGGCCACCCTATATGGTCTTAAAAATGCTGCGTTTGTCGCACTTAACACTCATAGATCTTTACCATCTCCATACGTTTTTGGCCGTAGACTGACTGTAGACAGCCCGTGTGGCATAATGTGCCCAACGATCACAATACCGCGTTTTGGTTGTGTGATTTGGTGATTTGAAGAAGAAGAAGGTTCCTGCACCGAGCACTAGGCTCTTCACCTGTCCGCATGAAGCAACATGTACGTCGCATTCCTTTTGCGATCGCTACTTGATTAACATGAGGCCGCAAAAACATGCGCAAGTTAGTTATGTGGCGGAACGGCTCAAATGAGCAGGTAACCGGGCAAAAAACAAACTATCCGACTATTCAAACCAGCAGGATATGGCCTGCTCTTGGTTCTATAACCACGGGAAAAGGCGAACCGTGAGTGAGTTAACTGGTAAATGTTTATATATGTGTTTCCCAGTGCTTGCGGATATATTTTTATACTCTCTCTCTCACACGTCTTTTTAGCAAGCATATTTCTACCAACGATAGATATAGCTGAAGACAGGTTTTACAACCCTAAGCTTCCATTTAACTATATCAAGATTCGAACCCACGACCTCTGGGTTGAGATGATGACAGACCAAGTATGTAAGCTGGGGGTTACAGAGACATCGGTTCAGGCGAGTAACCTTTTAACAGGGATGATGGTATCATTCTGGTCTCACAACCTTGGGGTCGTGAGTTCGAGCCCCGCCAGGGCCACTTTATATAGTTTAATGGAAGCTTACGGTTGTAAAACCTGTCTTCAACTATATCTATCTTTGGTAGAAATATGCGTGCTAAAAAGACGTGTGTGAGAGAGAGAAGTATAAAAGGTAAATGTTTAGCTTGTTAACACTAGGATCGCGCCAACACATCATCTAGTTTGTATATTACGTGAAACACTAAATAACTATGTACACAAACTCACTGTGTGATGATATATCTAAAACCCTAAAAATAGAGCAATTCATTAGCAAAATCCACGTGCATAAACATTCCATTAGCAAAACTCGACCTCGTGCGTACGCACAAAATCATAGCGAGAATCAGCGCCTACATTTTTGTGATTTCAGTTCTTTTATTCACAATCATTGTATTTCAAGAACTGTTTATAAGTTATGTTAGACTATGGCGCTGTTTTTACTGCTCAATTAACGTTAGAAAACGGCGGCAACACAGTCACTGAGTCCAATGCTTACATCTTGATACACCCCGACACACGTAGTATGATAGGTCGGGCGTTGTGTGTCCAGATTAATAACCCCAAATGTAACGAATACATTAGATACTAGACATAGATTATTACATTATTTTACAATAGAAGTACGCATGTTTAACCAGTATGACGTATTTTCCAGCTGATGTTTTAGTCAACTGTTTTAGTCAACTGTTGCATGTTGTTTGACTGAACATAATTATTAAGTGGTCTCAATAAGGAGGCGGTGTCTTTATGCAGTTTCCAGACGGTGGCGCAGGTTCTTAGATTTTGACACCCACCGAAACTGAATTGCATTATCTCACTTAATGCATGGCTTACATGATAATGCAAATCCTTTGGGCCACTTACACCATTTCAGTTACTGTTGCCAATATGCCATGAAGATGTAAACGCAAACACAACACCCACAGCAGGCATGTAAAGGCGGTCTTTTCTAAATATCATAACACAAATTGTGGGTTCTATTGTAAAACATAATCAGTATCCGATGTAGTCTCTCGTCACGGTTTAAGCTCGGGCACAACTGGCCTTGCAGACGTTTAAGCTGCACGCTGCGGTGACTACGGCGTTTTTCTCCTGCAGCACTGTCTCCAAGTGCGTTATGAGTGCGCCACCAATTGTTAGTGATTACAGTGGCCGTGAGATCAACATGTGTGTTGTACTCACGTACACCTTAGTCCGCTCTACACAGTGTGTGATTTCTAAAGTCCAGCATTCTTACGTTCATGGTACATGGAAAACACCGTATCTGTACCGACAACGTGCGGGTAAATCCTGTGAATAAACTGCCTTTAAACAGCACGGAACACGCACAGATAGTCACGATCTCCTTAAGTTGTGTTTTTGCCAGCACAGAGTGGCAGTAGGCGGACCTTGCGGCCTGTTTAGCCCCAGGGATAAGAAACAGCAAAATTTCATTTCAAATCGTGCACGATTCATCGTGAGAATACGATCGCTCATCGTGGGTTTACGGTTTCCCATTCACACAGCCTTCAAAGTCCACGTTCATGGTATAATTTCCAATAAGCAAAAGGCCGGAATAGTCAAGGATGAGGATCGCTGTAGCACGCGTAAAATTGTTTATGCAAGACGACAGAAGAGAGAAGGCGTATTTTTTTACAGCAACGACGGCAAAATGGTTTTATAATAGGGCCCGCCTATGACTGAACCTGACTCTATTGTGTGCATTCATTGGCCGATGCCTCCCCACCATGCAGTCATAGTTGTTTATCTTCATATTTGGATATATATACTCCATTTGTGAGCAATAAAACATGTATTCTAGTTACATGTATGTAATAATTATGAATTACAATGTAGTAGTCAATTATTTGATGTCATATATTTAGAAGTTTATAATTTTACCAACTGGATGTTTACACGCGTGGGGATATAGCGCCTCTGATTTTAAGTCCTAACAACGTTTACCCAGTGCTAATTTGCGTAACTGAGACTGATTTTTATTTTTTATTTCAGTCCATATTGATATTTCCACACTTTATTTCAAGCTATTTCAAGCACAGAGGATAGGATACTAAATGCATTGGTCTCTGATTGACGCTGTTAGCTACGAAAACACACTAGTGGTACAGTAAATGAATTCATGAACTTACCTTTTTCCATCGTCAGTTTCGCGTCCTTGTGGCTATCCTCTTGCATGCATGCTTCGACATCAAAATATTTGGAAGTGGATGTGCGCTGTTTCGTCGCGCAGGCCACGGCTTTTGACATTTGCTCCCTACTGAGCTTCTTGTTGAACTCAAAGTGATTCATCACTTTTTCTTCACCTCTTGCTATCCACAAAAGGGATACAGTGAACAAAACACAGAGAAGAATTTTTTGAGAGAACACCATAATGAGTATCCGAAGAGAAAACCGCACTATGACTGTGCCCGCCACGCGCCCGCTGCGGCTTATATTCCGTTACTAGGGCGCAGCACCATGACGTAATGCCACGTGGCAGCGGCGGCGGCGGGCTGCTGTACACTCCATGGGCCCTACATGGGGTAATGTGTCACCAGGGCCATAACACTGGCTCAACTGATATTACTGTGAATGATGTGATGCTGGGTTTATTACTATACCGTTATGTAAATGTAAATTTGGTGGTTTATAGTCCTGATCCACGCTCTTGCTCTCATGGCTTTACAATTTACACCAGGTCATTGGCACACTTATTGATCATCAATTGATCGTTTCTCCTCATATTCGTGCATCAGCAGCACATTCAGAGCACAATGTTAATCACACATACAATCACTCACACTTTCAACCCAATGACCTGTACCTAATTAACGTGCAGGTGCCACGGAGCTGTGTGCAACTCGTTTAGGGATGAGTTTGCTCAGCACCCACCGCCAGACCTGACCGGGAACCGAACCCACTACCTTCTGGTCACGAGTCCAACTCCCTATCCACTCGGCCACAGAAACATATGCTTAAGTCACATAACTAGGCAGATACTCGGCATCAGTGGAGCGAGGTGGATTTTCTGGTGGTTACCGAGTTCCCTTCATCGGCGGTATCGCTCGGTGGCGTGAACGGCTCCGTCCAAACACCAGGCGGTGATCGTACGGTGTCTGTTTCAAAACTGGTCGGCGGGACATCCGCTGATGCCTGTTAGATGAGGCCTCTAATCATCGGCTGATCGCCGGCTGTATATAGGCAGACAGCCGGCCAATACAGTCTATCACATAACCCGGAGCGTGCATTTTGCCCAGTGTGCTAGCCACCAGAGTGTGCACGTGTGTGGTGACAGCAGGATTCATCCTGCCATGGTTTATGGGCCTTGTGGTCATCAGGGCCTTCTACATGTTTATACAAAGCTTTTTTCAACTAACTTAACTTTGTGTTCTCATGATTCTCAGACTATTTTGAATAATATACTCAGTAAGAACTTAAAAACTTTTTTATCATTCTTTTAGTAAACTGTGCAATAATCAACGATGAAGAATATATTCTTTTTGATGACTTAACATCTTATCTAAAAGCAAATCATGTTCCGGGTGACTAGTATGAAACAAGTTACGAATAACAATATATCCTAAAATAACCAATGATAATGAAAACCCTGTAATCAAATATTTGCCAGTAACTACCATACGTGAAGATATTATTCCAACATTATTATTCATCCATAAACAATAATTTGATGAGTTTGCATGGGAAAAGTTGTATATATCATTGTTATCTGTCCTACAGTAACAAGTCATATCTTATGAACAGTTGTAAAGTGATATAGTTTCTGAAAATCTATTACTGATTTGGAGCTCACATTTTAAAATCAGATGTTTGTATACTTCTACAGTCTCCCAGGTACAAACTGCATAACACTCACGAACATATCTTCTAAATAGTCAAATTCACTTGAACTGTTCAGATATGTGATAACGTCGTAACACACCAAAATTTGAAACATAAGAAAATTGAGACCATTACAATTCAAATACAAATACAAAAAATGTAGATGCATACGCTGACAATGTTTCACCTAAAATCCAATGGCTGTTTCGATGGTTGTAAACGGTAATAAATCTAGTAGAACCTACAGTGTACAATTAAGACCACCTCTATAATAAGACCACCTTTCTCGGTCCCAATCCTTCAAAATGATTCCTATGGGAACCTCCATATAAAGACCACTTATCCATTGAAACCATTTTGAGTCGGTCTTACAAGTTGTCGTAATAGAGTAATTATATATAAGAGAGGTTCTATTAAACAGGTTACATGATTGGTTCCTGTAACAAATGCCATCAAATATCTTGCAAAAATTAAACTAGTGTTCATTCATAAACTAAAATACCGAATACCCTGTAGCTTGTAGTATCTAGTCTAAGTTGAATGTTGTGATACATGCATATGATCATGAATTTTGAAATTTGGTAGTATGAATTTTGTTCTAACTTTCTTAATATATATAGCACAATCTCCATTAAAAGGTCATTTTTATCGTGGAATGACCATAAACAATATGCATCAAACAGAAGATTGTATTTCATAGTTCTAATGCAACTTTTAAAAATCAACCGGACATCTGGTTTCAATCAAAAAAATCATTAGCAAGACTGAATCTTCAGCAGATAAAATTGAATTAAAAGTTTAAGTTATAATTTCTTTATTAATAGGCGTAGAAGCTTCAAAAAAAGATCATTTTGTTTGTTATGCAACAAACACATATAATATAGAGACCTAACATGAACTAATCAATAAGTGTGTATGAAAAGTAGAATTTCTGATCAGAGGTGAATTTTCACACCGTGGGTATCAGTTGTCACGGCTTTGACAACGAATATAAACATCCACACGTGCACAAGTCCACGGGCTGGAAGACGCATACATCACAAAATGACAGCTCCTAGTTTCTAGGCGAATTTTTCGGGTTGTGGGATACACTGAATACTCCATCGTTCATCTGTGAAACATTAGTTCCAGGAATTTCGTTGTTGCATGACATTCCCCCGTGCGATAGTCGGCGTACACCCAATGCCACCAATGCGGTGTTACGCTCCAAACGTATCCGTGCCCAGCGAAAATCGTATCGGTGGTGTATCGGAACCTCATCAGCCGAGCTTTGTGACTTAGACATAAGTTCATCATCTTGTGCAAGTGTCCTCCCTTCATGTAAAGTACTACCCCAGTGTAAGAGTCCATTCTTTGTGGAATTGCCCGCCCCATTGTGTGGAGGGATTTTCTTAAAACTCATGTCTTTTATCAAAAAATGTTGAAAAATGTATGCGTCATACCCTGACTTTCTAATCTAATCATAGTTTATTACATTGATTAGATTTAGACAAGTGTGGAACATTGTTTTCACCAGTGTTTTCACAATTGTTTTGCTCCGTGCATTCCAAGTCGCCATGTTCACATATCAGAGCTTGTACTTGTACTTGGAGAGCACTGCATGAGTGACATTCTGTCCACAAGGCACATGTACCTGTTTGCGGGACTGTACGGTCTGTTTTAGGCATGATTCATGTGCCGTGGCAGAGTTTTTTTCTGTTTTTCCGTCTCCATGTGAAGCCACCGCATGACTCATTGCAGTAATGGATTATCTGCAGACATAATTTAGATGTTTATCAGCCGTGTGCAATTACATTTAGATGCACAAAGGGATATTCTGTCGTGGAATTATTAATATTTAATGACCATAACTTCGAACAAGAATGTGCCACAACATTGCGGATGGATACCACACAGATGTTTTTGCTCATACCCTTTTACAATTGGATTGTAATGATTGGCATGCTGTGTATTGATTGTAGAAAAAGAATCAAGCACTCGAATAACGTGAATTAAGGACCCGGCACACTGACAGTGTGTTTTAGATTAGCAGGCATCAAGCCATTCTAATCTTTTGGGCAAATGTCAACAAAGTTATCTGGAATGTGTAGCGCCCACCACTTATCCAGCGGCGGCACCCAGGGGCCTGTTGCATAAACGTTCGCAGCTCCAAGATCGCATCGCAAATGTAGTATTCCTCGCAAACGCACGGGAGTCGGGTTGCAGAGACATTTTAACGTCAGAACGCAACGCAAAGTATTGAGTAAACGCAAATGGAGCTGAAATCGCTAGTAGGGTCCACTTTTCGCTAAAATACAGTGCAAGAGTATGTGATTGCCTTTACTTTTGCACATCACACATTTTCAAGAGGCTCAATATACGTCCTTGTATTCCGTGAGGTGGCGTAAACGGGGTCCCGGACGATATTTTCTAGCATATCCATACAATTATTGTATCGGTGGTAGCTTTCACACGTATTAATAATAGTAGTGTTATAATGTCTGCCATAAAAAACCATACACATTAGCACTAGTGCCCACAATCATCAAAAGGCCCAACATTATATAAAATGTAAAGATTTATTCACCACAATCCACCACCTCTAGATGTCTACAGCGTACATTTTAATGTGATTTACTCAAGAGAGGACGCCAATGTAGATGCTTACATTTACCGTACTACATTGTGTGGTAAAGGCCTAACTTTCATAGTATCTTCAACCTCTACCAAATTAACACTGACACCACACGTGAATGGCATATATGGTCATACAACATACAGTAGAACCTCTCTATTAGGACCACATTTGGGACCAGTGTTAGGTGGTCTCAATAGAGAGGTGGTCTCTAGTACTCTCTATAAATAGGTTCATACATTGGTAGCTTTATGAAGGCTGGGGCCGTGAAAAGTGGTCTTATTATAAAGGTGGTATTAATTGGAGGTTGTACAATATATTTTGAGGTCTTTATACACGCACACAATTATGGGCTTTCATGTGAATGTTTGATTCACCGTTTGCTTTAGTGACTTTTCTATTGGGTAAAATCCATACTGACGGATTGGTAGCAAACAGAGCCTTACGCCAAATCACCTTAACACACCTGTAAATATTATCTTACTAGTTATGAGTTTATGAAGTAATTGAATGCCGTGTTTCAAATAACTCTACACATCTTGCAATGATATTATGCGTTTTAATTTAAACTCAGATAACCATCACATACGACAAAGTTTCTACGTTTATAGTTACGTTTATTTTTAGCGGCATTCATGTAGATCTTCTTACGCTAAGTAATCTTTGACATTTTAAAATTGATGCTGTGAAAACAAAACCAGTATATATCTCATTTCAGTACTTATTCTGAAGTAAATATTACAATTTTTAAGAAATCAGGTCTGCTTATTCCAGAGCCGTACGTCAACTAATATGATCCGTCACTGCGGGTTTATAATCGCCGTACGCTGTCGGTGTCCGTCAAACAACGGCTTGGAACTATTTCTGTGGAATTTAACGCCAATTCCAGAAAAGTTTTAATTTGCCAATGTGATTGTCTGTTGGTTTTGAAATATGGCTAATGTTTTTTTTACTCCAGACATACAATACGTTAGAATAAAATAAAAGATGATGATGAAAATACACCGCAGATAAAATGAATAATGCCATCTGCTGTATAGTACAGAAAAAAGGATGACAAAATGACCATTAATTATATTGTGAACGAGACAATTATTCACATAGGATAATCTTTTAAACCAATAGATATTTTTCTCATTAAAACATGCAGACTACCAAGTCTATTAAATAACAAACGATTGTGCATCACTATCACCCAGTTGTATGTGAAATAATGTGCAATAAATATTATTGAAAGCAACTTTATACTTTAAAAAAACACATTATCTAAAATTGCACCATAAAGTAGATCCATATATAGGAACTATAACAATAAGTTTTAGATCGATTATGTTTAACAGCATCTGTACACTTGTTGACTTTTCTTATGAGTAAATTGCCTCTGACATAGAGGGCTTTTACTTATCCATCTATGTTGCATTCATCTGTACCAATATAGATATTTATTGCTAGAAACTAGCTCAATAGGCTGATCATTTAGATAACTGGCGGGTGTAAAACTGTCCATCAAATGTTTGGTTTACAACAGAGTAATTTGGATGTGATACTGACTGTTATACACAATACAGTTGCCTTTTGCATATAAACTACATATGCGTATTAATATCTGAAGGGCAGCAGCTGATGGAGCTACAAGACAGGTATCATCTCCATACATGAAATAATTAATCTTAACGCCATTCATTTCACATTCCATACTCACACGATTTAAAGTAATACTCAAGTCATCCATGTACAAATTAAAAAGAAAATGTGACAGTGTATTACTTATATGTTATTACCTGCTTCTGTTCAAAAATAGTTACAAATTCTAAATGTGATTTATAATTTTGAACACAACAGGTTCCTTCTCAAACATTAACAACATATGTCAAACCAAAAATAAAACTAGATCAAAAGTGCTCAGAGAGTACAGCATCGCTGGAGCAACATTAACCCATGGGCAATAAAGATGTTTGCTTTACAATCAAAGCAGGAAAAAAGTCTTACTTGATGCATGCCTCATCCTACATCTATGTTCTTGGCATTGGATTGCCAGCACTTTCTAAACATGGCTAAAGTAAATGTCTATTGCCCATGAGTCGACATTAATATGGTAACGGTGTGCTCTGTGAGCACTTTTATTCCAATATAACCTCTATGCCAATTCGATGGTCATGTTTTAAACAATATTGAAACTATAGTGGAAAAATAGAAAGAAAAATAATTAAAATGGCCCTCCGAAAGGTAAATCCTAATTGGCAAAGTGCCAAATTTGAATACAGTTAATGTTCAGTAGGCATGTAAGCATTGTACATGTACAAAGTTTGAATGCTTTCTCACAGGCATCAACAAAACTATTGCAGAAAATGTTGAAAATGGACCCAAAATTGCACTATAGAAAGCACACTTTAATTGGCAAAGCGCCCAAAATTGAATCACTTCGGTGTCACGTCATACCAAATAGTTGTGTAAAGTTGGAACGAAATAGGGTGAAGCGTAAAAGCTCTAGCTTGTCCGGAGACAAACATACATACATAGATACATACATAGTTACAAACGAACGAAACACAAGGCTTTCGCTTCAACTGCTGAAGGGACGCAACAACAATGAAACTACTGATTGGGTACCTATCATTAATTCTAAATGTGATTTACTGCAGCTACAGAACTGGTTGCGCTCAGTTTAACATAACTATTCTTCAATTCCAGCGCAGAAAAACTGCGCATTCGTTTTTTTTATTTCATTTTGAGACACATGTTTTATGGGTACGTCTGGTGTGTGTTATACGCCCGTTTAAAATCGCATTTAATGCTTATATATCATTCAATGTGTGCATTCCACATAACATTGATGGCTGCCACGTTGATAAACGTTGGACAATGAAGGAAGTGCATCTATTTGAGACGTGAATTCTTCTTAATAGTGAAGTTCGCAAGTTTGTATTAGTCACTGATAGTCCGCCATTTTTATAAGGACCGGTCTTTTGCCCATATCGTCATCACTTTTCATAACTAAAATAAACTACAGATTCATAGTCCTTACTCAAACTCCTATGAGAAAAGTTCCTTCTATAAATGTCATACGATAAATGATACTTGAAAATGACCTTTAAATATTTATAATCGTGTTAGTCTAGAATTGCCCGGAACTCACAGTGGCAATTTTGATGGTAGTGTTGCAGGAATATTTACATTGAAATTTCTTTCCTGGAAGTGGTGCATGAATGATGGAAAAAAGGACAATAATGGAAATGTTTCTGCTTCATGGTGGGGTCGGGGATGTCCTAAAAGTATCCAAATAGTGTGAGAACGTACACACTCTATGGCCACCACCATTCCATTATAATGAGGGTAATACATAGATGTATATATGACATATGTACTATAACAAATATTTTGACCAGCCTTTCAGCAAGTTATAGTTATATGGGCTGCTGCTTCAAAGTTTACTAAAAATCCTATGTATTTGGTACACAGCGCTTGGTCTCATTTTGTTATGGAATGTTCTTTTATGCTGTGTGAAAACGTTAATAAAAATGAAAATAGAAATTTAAAAATTCAAAGTTAAACAATTTTGTACATATTCACACAGCATAAAAGAACATTCCAAAACAAAATGCTTCAAAGTTTGTGCTCACACATAATTAAATAAGTTGGCTGCTTTGAAGTACCTCTCTCTGCTTAACATCAATTACGCCTTTCAGTGTTGTGGTGGAGGGTAGCCATTGTTTCCGATGTTTGCTTGAGAAGTGGTCACAGGCGAAACAGTTTAATCTGGAAATGATATTCTGCTGGTATTTCACTGTAACAAAGGGTACATTAAAATAGAATGAGGTGAAAAATGTCTTTGAACTTCTTAATACTTTATGATTATCTACATATTGCGTTGGTAAACTAAGCTCTACACTTAAGATCAAAACTCATCAAAATTATACATATATGTGTGTGTGTGTGTGTTTCCCAGTGCTTGCGGGTACCGTTTTCCAACTCCTCTTTCTTAAATGGAGGCTTAGGGTTGTAAAATCTGTCTTCAGCCATGTCTTCTGCTGGTAGAAATACGCTTGCTTAAAAGGTGTGTGTGTGTGTGTGTGTGTGTGTGTGTGTGTGTGTGTGTGTGTGTGTGTGTGTGTGTGTGTGTGTGTGTGTGTGTGTGTGTGTGTGTGTGTGTGTGTGTGTGTGTGTGTGTGTGTGTGTGTGTGTGTGTGTGTGTGTGTGTGTGTGTTCACGTTCAAATACTGTCCACATAGTCTTTAGTCTTGTATGCTTTACATGCCTGTATGATTACATTAATTCATGGACAAATATTATCTAGCTGTGGTCTCAACAGTGAGCTGTGTGGTGTGTATGTGCAGCATTCCGTGTCGCTCCCGCTGTATTGAATTTGATATTCAATTTGATACAAGTTTGTTATCATTCTAGAACAAAAGCTGTGGCTCAGCAGCACGGGTAGTGTCGGGCAAACAACGTACATCGTTAATTTCGACTATATGAATAACAGTATATATATTTTCCCCACGTTTACTTGTGAATTCAATTCTACTCCCACTGTTCTGCCAAGCAAGCTCCTACCACTGTATTGACATAGCTGAAGAGACATCTTCCATTTGACTATATCAAGTGGCCCTAACGTGACTCGAACTCATGGCCCCAAGATTGTGAGACTAGAATGATACCATCATCCCAAGCAGCGGTCGAGAGTTCGAGTCACGTTAGGGCCACTTGATATAGTCAAATGGAAGATGTCTCTTCAGCTATGTCAATACAGTGGTAGGAGCTTGCTTGGCAGAACAATGAGAGTAGCAATAAGTTTATTTCGATTATTTTTTTAAATTTCTCTCCTTCTCACACAAATATATTTAGCAAGCATATTTCTACCATGATAGACATAGCTGAAGACAGGTACAACCCTAAGTTTCCATATATATATATATGTATATCAAGTGGCCCTGGCGGGACTCAAACTCACGACTCCAAGATTGTGAGACCAGAATGATACCATCATTCCAAACAGTGAGCTGTTAAAAAGTTACTTAGACGAACCGTTGTCTCTGTGATCCCAGCGTACATACTTGGTCAGTTATCATCTCAACCCAGAGGTCGTGGGTTCAAATCGCTCATGAGGTTGGAAATTTTGGGACGTCTAACTTATTCGCATTTTAAATCCAATGGAATATTCTAATGAGTTTCCCCACTCTTGCTTGTGAATTTGATTCTATTCCCTATCTCTATGTTCTCAGAACATAGAGATAGGGAATAGAAATCTCTATACCAAGCAAGTTACTACCAATGTTTCGACATAGCTGATAACAGCACAGACTCCGAGATAACAAGTTTTGATGGGGTGTGTCTTGACCATTTGTTATGGTAAAAGAGCACAAAGGAGAATGACTACCAATAATCAATAGGAACAGGTCGCGTCAAGCATACATATTGATTGGGCGCGGGGCAGAGACGACGGAAAACGTCCGGTGGAAGTGAGGAGCAGTAATTGAAAGTTCATCATTAATTCAAAAACGCATCGAAAGATAATGCAAAACATCATTAGCTTAATGAGTATGTTCATTTGCACGCCTATATATAGCGTACCAGAACTGACAACATCTACAGGTTGATATGCTATCAATAACAACAGACGACAGGTCTGACAAGCTACTCCATTGTGTGCAGAATTCCTTATCAGATATGTCAATAAAATGCATTTCGTCTCAAACTCACTAATTACTATGCATTTTACCATATCCATTTGCAAAAGTGATAAAATCTGCCCGTTGGTATGATATCAATAACTGCAGACGACAGCTCTCTGATGGTAACAATCTACTCCATTCACACCAGTAGAACTGCTCAGTGACCCTCCATTGAGCAGCTCTATAGAGAGGCTGTCTCATTATGAAGGTTTATTGTGGTCACTGTAAGAGATTTGGGGCTGCGACAAATGATTTTATTGGCATGTCAAACTCATTATGAAGGTTCATGGCCTAACCGTAAGGAGGCAGTGAGAGATTTACGGAAACGCAAACCTTTTACACGCACGTTGTCGCAAGACACTGTACTTATAGAGGTTCCTGTACCATGAATAATGCGGATCCGTCCGTTTTTGCAATCACACGGTGCTGCATGTTGACCTCACGGCCACCTCAATAAAAACCACTCCCTGTGACGACTCACTCATAACGCACGGTTTTTTGCTGATGTGCTAACAACTGTATTTTTCTCAATGTTTGTGGGAAACATGAATCCAAAGACCTCAACTCGCCTTGTGGCCAAACGCCCCCAAGGTCAAATGTGAGGTACAGCTTAATGTAGGCAGTGCGGTGACCTTACTGAGCGAACATAAGTAATTGTACCGGTTCTGGCGGGGGCCCGCCATTTGGTATTGACGAGATAAAAAGAATTGAACGCCCTCCCTAACTCTCTATGTTGAAATTGAATGCCCTCCCCATATTAACATTAAGAAACTGAGCGCCAACAGTTATCTAAAACGCTTTAACTGTATATTTTCTGCAGATTTGTAATGAGGCCTTGAGAAGACAAGAATCCAAACAGGCTGGAGTGTCTAACTTTAATTCACTAATGCTTTCCGTCAGTGTTACCCCAGAAAACCAGTGTCCTAATTGGATGATTAATGGTGGGTTCCCGTGCACCCCATGTGTTTGTTACAAACCGTGTGTATGTAACTGTCCGCCTCCCACCGGGATGATAGACCCGCCCCGGGTGCTAAGCGTCGTGTCCCCGCCGCGGGGACGTTACCAGCAAACAGAACCCGGCCGGCTCCTGCTATTACGGCTGCCTAAGGACCCTTCTATAATTTGATCATATTTGACGTTTGTACGGAGGGGGAAGTGCTGAGGTCACTCTCACAGATGCAGAGTGCAGAATCAAACTGTCAAGTGGAGACTGGGTGCCGCCGTGTTACAGCTGTGAGCTCCACACACGTGCAAAGTCGCCGTTTGAGCCTCGTAGACGCGCACAGCGGCTCGTGCTGTGTGCCAGAGGTCGAATTCGGTGGATATTGCCTGAGCTTGCGAGGGCTATATTCACGAAAGGAGGGCATTGATTCATGCATATATTGGCCGAAAAAACATGACATATATTCATTATACCACCAGTAACCTTCCAAAACAGTTTTATTTGATGAACAAGTTACAAATTGAATACACCAAATAACACATAGCCATTACTCTGATCGCCTGTCGCTCGTGTTACACATTATCCACGATTTTACTATTTTTAAGAAATTGTAATGACTGAAACTAATATCAGACACTAGGTTTATCATATTTTGAAGATTTAGCAGCAATCTTACCAACACATTATTGCTGAATAATGTAAAGATTAGTAATGTAAAGAATAGTTATAAAATGTAATTGTGGTGGAGTATAGTCGTGATCCAAGTATTGCTCTCTTGATTTTACAATTTACACCAGGTCATTGGCCCATTTATTGATCATCAATCAATCATTTCTCACATACTTGCATCGGTTCACGGTTGGTTGGACAGATAGCTTAAAGGATTACAATCCCCTACACTCTAATGACTACTTCATAATACTGTAAGAGTATATATATGAGACGAGATGGAAGAACAAGCCCCCATTCTCTCTAATAGCATACAGCATATACCAATTCTCACCATATGCAAGAAACTAATGTTCATTTGCATGTCTGGGGTGGTGCTGTCATATGTTGGATTTACAAATCTGTGGATAAAAGTTATTCTATGTACTATGTACGTGGCAGTAGGTCTCATTTCATTTCATGTATAGTCTTTTCCTACCACAATAGATTTCTAACACATAATATGCTAAAATTTAAAATTTATTTTATTGCACAAATGTACATATAGAAAATTTGTAAAAAAAGAAATTGAAAAGCTCTCTAAAGAGACGAAAATGTGGTAGAAAGACTATACATGAAATGAAATGACAAATCTGTGGGCTGGGTGTGTCAGAAGTTCGTAACACTATTGACTAAAAAACCTTACTCCTCGTGCCTTAAATGTCACAGTTTTAACTTTATAATGGATCCCACGTTCTACTCATAGCGTACATTGTTCACATGTTTACAAATCAGTAAAGCGTGAACTAATGAGCAAGTATTTGTGAGCGGTGACAGAATGATGAACTTTGCCAGGCTCAAAATAGGCTCTAGTCGCAGTGCTTTAGCTGTGATGATTATAGGTTGAACAAGCATCATCATTTATACTGTCAGAATATGTAGGGGAACATTCTCAAAATCATCATTTTCTCAGGGACCCCCGCGTCACACGTCACGTGACAACACACCTGCGAGGTCAAAACTTTGTGACCATACAAATGCACGGGAAAGTGGCCTTTTTGACGGGATATTTCTGTACTTAAAGTTGCGTTATTTTGTTGTAGTTACAACAACAATCACAATGTAGAGGTGAATTCATGCACGTCAAACATTGCTTTTTCCAATATCAGGAAATACACCACACGTGGGTTTGTTATAGACTGCTGCACTGACCTCTCTTTCGTTCTGCGCCGCGGGCTTGCGAAATGGGGACAGTCACCACATAGTTAATCCGGTGAGAAATCTCACCGGTTTTTAACTATTGTTTTGGATTTATTTTTATTTTCAGTGCAATAGATTTATATTTTAGATTCATTACATTTAAAAGCATATAAGCATCATTAGGGACCATTCAGTATTTGTGACAGGGTGGCGTAGGAGGATTGTAGGGCGGGCCATGAACTTTTGTCACAATGTTTGGCGGGGGCTATCCATTTTTTCAATGCAACGTGCACCAATTTTTGAGAGTTTTTGGACTAAAATTTACTTATTTTTATATGTTGATATTGATCAAATAGAATTTCATTTAACTGACAATGATTGTGTTAACTGTTGAGGGGGGTGGTCATCAATTTTTATCACATTAAATTGAGGGGGTCACCAATTTATTCACAGAGATTCGAGGGGGGCTATTAATTTTTTCATTTTGGAAAATCCTCCTACCCCACCCTGTCATAAATACTGAATCGTTCCTTATCATTAAGAAAACCCCTGCATATTAAAAATAAAATATCATTTTAAATCTACCCATGAACACTGGCACAAGTGTATGGGTGCACGTTATTATTAGGTCTTGACCAATGGAGAGCCCCATGCAATTAAATGGAGAACTTTCTTTGGCTAATGCTTCACAACTCTGTTAGAAATCTACAGGCTATGACGTGACTAGTATGGATGAACAGGCAAATGGTGTGCCTTCAAAATTAAACCCAAAAGTATATTGCATGACCACCTTCCCATTGGGCTACAGAACTTTAAATGCCATATACTGAAATTATGCTGCTCTCCCCATGGACACCCTGCCAATATATGGCAAAATATGGCAATGCACAATCTGCAAGGTCGGTTTTCTACAACTTATGCATACCGTTTGGATCCACAGAGGTTACAGTCAGCCTGGTAATTATTTTCTGCCACACACATGTCCTAGCCACCGTACAACAACAGTAAAGCATGGCCTGGACATTTAAAAATGACCTCTGTTATTATGCCACGTCACGTGACAAAACCCGCACATTGGTACCACACCTTTGCAGGGTGGACGTGACAAAGTATACGTCGAACGCATTGTGTTGTGCGTTAGTCGCCCTGAAAAAACTCGACCTCCAAGCACTTATATGTTTTGAACCTTATCTGTGCTCATTCACGAGTCTACACGGGCCGTGTATGACGCAAAACAGGCGCCGGCTATTGCTCACTACACGAGCGTTCCTGTACGGGTATGTACGGGTGTCATTCACGTGCCACTCACGAGCGTTCATTTATTTTTACACTGTATCTGTAGTTGTGCACCCTGTCAGATATTCACAACATATAACATAAAGTGGGATATCATATATTGACACCAGTTCAATCTGCTGGCTATTGCATTACATAACTTCTACAACTCGTTAATAGAACAATCTAGTTGTAGAGTCTAATTGTTTGTTTTTTCTTTAATTCTTCGCCTTTTACATATATTCTATTCATATATGGCAAGAAATTATCATTGAACTACTTCCGGTAAACATCTAGACATCCGCCGTCTTTTATATCACGCGCACCGGCACTGTCTCAGCTGTGCTATCCCGGGGCCATTCATCTTCTACCTGGCAATAACACTGAACCATGAATAACCACCAGTCATACCCACTGAACACCAAGATCACACCTACTGCAAACAACAGATACAAAAAGACCCACCAGCCATACCAACTGAACACCAAGATCATACTTATTACAAACCGCAGAAAACCCATTTGATCCTAAATACGCAGACGACATCACCTATGGCTATGGATTTCATAGTGCCTGAATGAAATTGCATTCAACAAACACGTATATGTA
The DNA here is from genome assembly GCA_019095985.1 of Streblospio benedicti. NCBI lineage: Eukaryota > Metazoa > Annelida > Polychaeta > Spionida > Spionidae > Streblospio > Streblospio benedicti. Next base: position 33,281 of record JAGTTF010005604.1, read on the forward strand.
ATGAATGTATGGAGACCTATTTTACTATTTAATAAAAAACAAAGAACTATGTACTATACAACCAAGAAAAAGACAAAAAGTGAAGTATACAGTGACCACTGACCACTCAGCTGCTCGCTCTCATTGAGCGCTGAGCGGTCAGGCGGACTTGTCCAGTGAGCACGTGACACAAAATGGAGGTCACAGAGGGAAATGTTTGTAAATATTGCTGTTATTTGTGGTTATAGTGAAGTTGTCCAAATTAGCAGAGGATTTTGACTGTTGTAGAGTATTGTGTTATGGACAAGATATTACCTATATTTTTTGGTTAACAGGGGAAAGTGACGACAGGGCGATTTCCTCACACTACTAACTGTTGCAACAATGCAGAATGTTTAAACTCCACCAGCAATTTTTGCATCCTCTTCCATACCACTCATATCTCACAGTTTACTACTATGTGTCTACTTACGTGTCAGCAACGCAGAAAAAGAGGACTGCAATTTACCACACAAAGAACGTCTTCATTGAAATTCTAAAAAAAAGTTTACATTTGTAATTTGTGTTGAGAATTTGTCTAACACACTAAATATATTGATTATTATATAAATCAATCGCTGACTCATGCTCATGGCTATCGTTAAGAATTTTATGAACATTGACCATACATCAGATACATGAGTTAAAATGACGGACACGTCACACAGTTGAACTCACTTGGTGAGAGTTACTGAGACTTCGAGGTTATACATAAAAACACTCACAATATGAAGCAGCTTATTTTTCTCCTGATCAAAGCAAAATTCACAAACACTGATATGACGCTCACAAGTGTTATATTGCGTCAGGACAAAGCCGGGAACGTGCCTCTTTACGTTCTTGCCCAACTAAATTTAAGGTTACGTAGTTACATGATTATTTTTACCTAACCAAAGGTTACGTAGTCAAAACTTCGTGTTCTGTTCACCCAACCAAAGGTTAGGTTGTCACATCACTTTTGTTTTAAATAGTTTAACAATTGATTTGCAAGTTATTGACCTTCACTTCACAATGTACAAGCGGTGCAATATATGGACAAATGAAGTTTAAAATAAATCATAATATTCAAGATATTTAGCATTAATATTATGCTCTAATAATAAGATAATAATAAGATTGTGATACAAAAAGTGTGTTTAAAATAACAGTCTAATATTTAACAATATGGTCACAATCTAAATATTTACATTCAAGCATACATACAACAACAACAACAACAACAACAACAACAACAACAACAACAACAACAACAACAACAACAACAACAACAACAACAACAACAACAACAACAACAACAACAACAACAACAACAACAACAACAACAACAACAACAACAACAACAACAGCAACAAACAACAGCAGCAGCAGCAGCAGCAACAACAACAACAACAAGAACAGAAGCAACAAAAACAACAAAGCAGCAACAGCAACAACAGCAGTTGCAGCAGTAGCAACAAAATTAACTCATTTGTACCAGTTCATGAAACATTTTTTGGAGAATAGAAATAATAAGAAACACACCTCGGTATACTACATTGGTTTTCGCATCTGCTGTGCCATTTCAATAACAGATACCTACATATTGTCATAGTCTATGTAAAGTGTAACAATATAAGAACAAGAACTCTTTGCAGGCCAAAGATCAGAAAGCCGCCGTAACAGTGCCACTGCCGCTGCCAATCAATACACTGGCAGCGCTCTACGTGTAAGTTGTGACCAGCTCCAGAGGAACAATGGGTCAAATGACTGCTGTGATGTATGAAGTGTGCACAGTGGTACATATCCCGGGACTGATTGGAATTATATCAATCAAATGCATCTATATTCAGAGAATGTGGAGCTTTGATCGTTTGTCTCCTTGTGCCATATTCCCCAGGTTCTACTGTACCATGCGTGGCACGGAGGCCGCAGCCGCTAAATCAATAGAGTCGCTGCGACGACTGGACGGCGGGAGCAGGCTGAGCGGGGACTTCCACCTCTGGGTGTCTGTCACATGCACCACAAAGGTCAATATATACGTCCATGCGCGGTAAACTGCCTAATACTGCTTGCAATTGCCAATGTTTCAACATTTTCCAACTTTAGTTCATGTAGTGGCAAAATAGAACCTCTTTAATTCAAACCACGGGTGGGACTGTACTCAAGTGGTCTCTTTACAGAGGTTTTCTACATTCATCTGACCACTCATTGGCTCATTGGTTTTTGAAGCATGTGATGTTTATTGTCTATTACTTAAAACAGAGGCCATATACAAATTCTTATTATTGCAGTATACTTATTTTTAATAAATTAAAATGCAAATGGTGAATCTAAAGATTATAATGAGATGAGAATAATTGATACATATATGTTTATTGGCTGTTTGATAGGTTGACAATACAATCGAAAGTCAGTGGTTTGAAATACGTTTCCAACAGCTTTTTAAATACAGTAGAACCTCCCATTAGGACCACCTCTATAAAGAGACCACTTTAATAATAAGATCAAGTTTTGTGGTCCCAACCCTTCATTTAGAGACCAACGCAAACCTCCACACAGAGGCCATTCCTCTATTGGGGCCACTTGAGGTCAGTCCCTCGGGTGGTCTTGATAGAGAGGTTCTACTGTATTTAGTTTGGTCCATATTGCCATCCGTATTACATCAAGCCGTCGTTGTAGACGTGCGATAATGACAGCAACTCGTGTTTGTAACTACACTGTATGTATGTTCTATTGTAGGATTTAGAATAAAGAGTAAACAGCCCAGTCCTTGTTCACTACTTAAATACACCGCATGATTACAGCGAGAAACCGCCGACTAGGTGTAAAGCAGTAAAAAGTGACGTGCACATACGTACATGTACACGGCATATCCAACTACAATGTTAACATCTAATGACAGGTACTATGGTGATGATGAGTCGTCAGCAAGCACAGTAGAACATCCTATTAGGACCATAGCAAAGTAAAGACCATCTCAGCCCATGCCGGGTGGTCCCTTATTAATAATAGCATGCGTTGGCTCTGTTGAATTGAACTGCTTTAATAAAGTCTCTTATTTGGATTGTTTAATTGATTGTTTATAGAGTCGATGGTATAGAGAGAATTAAACTAAAACAACCGGTATACGTTGTGTAGGCGACATTGGAGTTAACTTTCTCGTCTGCATTAGTTAGTGATTTGTGAGAAGCGCCCCTGACAGTTTCAAGGTTCCCGCCAAAATCAAGCAAGGTCGTCGTACCTATCAAAACGTGTACCAAACTAGTAAGACTCTTCACAAAGTCACACATTCCAAATAAGCTTACGCTAAATTATCGGTTATTTATAGATTTGCAAGCTATACACGTGTTCTTTGATGCATGAATGCATTCATCATTAAAATATAACACAAAAAAGTGAAATTATTGCATGTTATTCACACAGTACATTTTTCTACAGTAGAACCTGTGTATGACGACCACCTGGTGAAGTAACCTCTGCAAAAGAGGTTATCCATGGTATATTAGGGCATGGAACCACAAAAAGTGGTCTTTATTTGATGTTCTACTGTACTTATTTCAATAGTTTCAATCTACGTGCTACATGTACAAAAGCGTAGAATAATCCCAATATTATTTATCAATGAAGATTATAGGAAAAGAAAAATTATCATGTTACAGTCGAAATGTGTGTGCATGTAAATTGATAATGAAGCACTTAAATAGTGATATTTAGGCTTTTAGAGGTGGTCTTAGATGAAGGCTGCACTGTATTCATAAAAGTTAGCAGTTAGCTTTATATGGCTACTATAACACATGCTTATACTGAAATATGTATACATTGTAGAACTATAATTAGACTTTGTATGTTAATGCATGAATAGACTACGGAATGTGCATGAGTGAATGAATCACTCTGTGTGCTGGTTGATATTAGATAGCAATCAAAACAATTGAAACATAAATGGACCCTAAGTTGAAAACGGTTCTACTCATAGCGTGCATTGTTCACATGTTTACAAATAAGTAAGACCGTTTGTTAACTAATGAGCAAGTATTCGTGAGCGGTGCTGCAACCTGGTGACAGAATGATGAACTTTGCCAGGATCAAAATGGAGCTATGCTGAATACACTTGTGGATAGACAGGACATCTGATGTTGGTGTCAATCTGTAACATATGATGATGAAGTCAGTGAAATTGAGTCATTTACTACTGGCTGGACAGACCTCTTACGTTAACAGTTCAGCCAATTCACACAAATTTTATAGTAAACTGTTTGAATAGCTGATTGATTTCTGTATGTATAAAATGTATATCCCTCTCCATAAAACTATCCCTCTATCACTCTGTGCGATAATTATAGACGTTATTCCATGCACAGTTTCTAATCGATTTTTCTCTTGATGACAAAAAGTAACCCGTCCTAACTGCACGTATTATTTAATAGTTCTCATTATCCTCTGTGGGGGGGAGACTGGGGTCAAGTGGGGCATTTTTCACACTTCGGTGCCGCACGTGGATCCCTTCAGCGAGAGAAAAACCTGCTCTCTTACATTTGATATCCCTTATAATAACTTCAATTAGGAGAATGAATTCATAACCGATTCGTTTTTCTTTTCTCGAGAAGTCATTTAAGTCAATTTGTTTGAACGTGTTACATTTGACCCCAGGACAGGGTAAAAATGAACACCCCATGGGGTCAAGTGGGACAATGTACATTTCCATTTGGGTTTGTTTTTTCATGTCCATAACAAGGTGCGATGCTCATCGGCGTTAACAAAAACTGACTAAAACAAAACTTGATAGAAACGCATATATCTGCACATTTATTTGCAATATAAAATAGAATTTTATATACGCATGAACAATAAGTCTTAGTTTCAGCTGTGGAGTTATATGAAAACTAAACTAATAAACCAAATTTGGTGCAAGCATAGCCATACAATGTTTGGGGTGAAATGTGACACAGTAATGATATCCAATTATTATGTGTAATTGTAGTTTAAACATATTTTATTTCAAAAAGCATAATACGAAACTGTTGGTTAATCAGTCTCCACACATTCAGTGGTTTTGCATAAACATGGTTTACTTAACCCAGAAAGAGTAACCATACAACCGCGGAATGATTGATTTGCTTTCTCCGAGGTTGTGGGGAAAGCCAGCCTGCAGGAGGTCTACCAGCTGGTCACCAGCGTGCAGCAGGAGGTTGTGGGGCTGAGGGCAGAGAACACACAGCTGAAGGAGGACGTCGTGGGGCTGAAGGAGGAGGTGGTCGGGCTGAGGGCAGAGAACTTACATCTGGAAGAGGAAGTTGTGGGATTGAAGGCGGAACTTGCAAATGGCAACTCCAAATATGGAAAGGTAAAATTCATATAATCTTAACATCTTTTTCTCCATGGGGGATACCCAAACGATTATAACAATATGAATTTGGACAACATATAAGGGGGTACTCATGGACGCTTTAGGACACCCGACTGTTAAATAGAGCTCATATTCTATATCTTACATGCATGAAGCATCGTCGGTTTTCACGGCTTGATCACTCACACTGCCGTGAAGTCCTTGCTCATACCAACTGCGTATATAGTCGTGAGATATGATAAGGATAAGGATAAGGATAAGGATAAGGATAATTTTATTTCGGATGTTAAATCCATATTAACAAGGAAAAATTATATACATATATACATTTCATACAAAATTATACCAAATTATATTAAAAAATATCAAAATGTATTATATAATTGTCTCTTCCAATGTAAAAACAACGGAGATTGGAAGTAAAAATAGAAAGAATTTAAAACACAACTGACTAGAACATTATCACATTCCTTCAATCTCATATACAGGTTAAAAATGGATTTTCTCAACAAGACATAAAAAGAGTCAACATTATTATTTAAAAACAATTGCGAAATACTACATCTCTCTCGTATGCCCAATAAATATCTAAAAACATTATTAAAAGCTACCTTGGCATTATGAATAGTACTCTTGTTAAAAGAAGACCACAGAGAACTACAATAGAAGTTAGTACAAAAAGATTGAAATAAAAGACATTTGATGTCATTGGTACATCCTCTGAATTTTCTTATTAGAATATTTCCTCTACCATAAATACTCTTGATTTGTCTTTTTAATGTCAGTATCCTCTTTCAAATCAGATGATAAATAAATACCTAAATATTTGTAAGATTCCACCCATTTTATATCAATATCATTTAAATATACAGCAGAGTTTACGGAGTCAACTCCTCTTTTCCTTATATGCATACATTTAGTTTTGAGTGGATTATATACAATTTCATTATCACTAGCAAATTTTTGACATATATTTAAAAGCTTTTTGAAGACCCTTTACTGATGGTGACAAAATAACAGCATCATCTGCATAAAAGATATGATTAAAACTAGTATTGTTCATATGGCAACCAATTTTAGACATATTTAAATTCACACTTAGCTCATCCATAAAAAACAGAAAACAATTTAGGAGAAAGAACACTTCCTTGTCGGACTCCATTTGATGATGTGAATTTAGCAGATATATTGTCTAGCCACTTAACAGCAAAAGTTTGAGATCGATACCAGGTAAACAGAAATCTAACGATGATAATAGGTAGATCTCTTCTTATAAGTTTCTTGAACAAATGAAAATGATTTATTTTATCGAAAGCCTTAGAAGCATCAAGAAAACAAAGGTATACATTACTTGAATAAAACCTGTAATAATTAATAATCTCCTTAAGGGTAAATATGCAAGTTTCTGTAGACAGTTTATTTTTATAGCCAAATTGATTATGAGAGCTTTCAAGGAATTCACTATATCTTGAGAGGAATACTATTTCTATAATCTTAGACATTATACTGGTTATGGCAATAGGTCTATAGTTATCCTTGCTGCTAATATCACCCTTTTTATCTTTTAAAACCGGAATAATATACGAGATCATTAAATCATCAGGTAAATAACTATGTATAATCATACAGTTAAAAACAATGGCCAACAAAAACATTAGCTTATTACTAGAATATTTAAAGTGCTCCCCACTGAGACCATCATGCCCATGGGCCTTTCCCTTTTTTTAAGCTCTTAACTGCTGCTAAAATATCATGATGAGTGATCCTTTCAAAAGTGTCCATTTCATTAATACAATTAAGGCGATTTGAAACATATGTTTCACTGCTCTGATCAAGAGAGGAATTTAGTATTGCCTCATAGTGTTTTTGCCACATAGAGCATATTTCCTCAGGACATGTGGCCCCATTGATACCAGAGGCATATACAGAACTATTGTTACCCATAATGTTATTTATACTCTTCCAAAATGACTTGCTATCTTTAGTTAGATGGTGCTTAGCTAAACAATCAGCTTCCCTTCTCGTCCGATCATTTTTGCATTTCCGTAGAGCAAGTTTGAATTGCGCCCTATGTGTTTTCATTTGATGAAAAACAAAACCTTGACGAGGACTTCCTCTAGATCTCCAGCACAAGAAGGACTCCCTAGCCAGTTGATGTGCTTCTTTAACTACCTCATTCCAGCCTGGTACCTGCTTCTGTTTGGTTCCAGCCTTTTTTAACAAAAACTCACTACTTCCTGAAAGCGCATTAGTAATACGTTGGTACATGATATCTATAGCCTGTCTATGAGAAGGATCTGAACACTTTACATTGTCACACAGAATAAGGCCATGATCTAAGGGAATCTTTGACAATTCTGCTTCTGTATTTTTATAGTATTCCTCGATGACATGATGACATGAGGTAATTTTTACAATTTAGTTTGTTGTTTTCTACTAATATGCTACTCATGGTTTGTACCTTACAGAAACATTATAGGCTATATGGACCAGGCAAGATATTTTCAAGAAACGCAAGATTATCCTCTTATATAGGACAAAAAAATAATTTCTGTGTCATCAATCGATTTTTTTAATTCGAACTGGGGTTTTCGCGAATTGAAACTTCTATGTAATTAGCATATATTTTCTATTAATGCATTTTCGAATACAAAATTTATGATTAAAATCATTGCTAACTATCCAGGGGTCCCTTTTATGAGGCACTATAATGTATTTCTTATGCCAAAAAGGCTGCAATAAAGCAAAATTACATATATTTGAATTTCTATTTGTAAACAAAAATCTATGGATACTAAAAACGTCCACATCTATCAAGTTCCTTGCACGTGATTCCACTGAACAAACCTAGTAAAGATGTAATTCTATTTATTAGTATGAATATAAGTTTAAGTATTTTATTTCGGGAAAAAGTCCATAGAATTATTTAAAATTAGTAACATTAATAGAATTAATTAAAAATAGTATTTGAAATAAATACTTTTTACACATATTAAAATAGGACATACCCAAAGATATTTGCCAAGATATCCTAAATTATTATTCTAACTTAAATTCGATCATTGGTGCATAATCTACACTGAAAAAATACAATGGTTTTAACATCAAACGGTTAGGGATAGTTTCCTGCCAAAACTGGTACCAACATATGGGCACACCAGCAGGTGGTTTTTTGCTAAGTAATTAATGTAAATGTGTATTGATATATAATGGCAAAGCCATATGTACTGTGTTACAAGGTTGCAGCTTTTGCTTTGCTTTTGCTGTTCCAGTGCAACATCCTTGGTGCTGCGCGACTTCAAAGCATTGTATAGTTATTAGCCCAGACCCAAGTTATTGGCAGTGCTGAAGTTATTGAGAAGCGGTTACAATATTCCATAGCTGTTGTTGTGTTTTGTTTTTTTTTTTTTTCGTTTTTTTTTCAGAAAATGGTCGGTTACTCATTCACGGTTGCTGCAACTGGTGGTGGGGACAAGGACTACAGCAACAGCCAGCGCTTCCAGTACAGCGATGTCATAAGCAACGTGGGCGGCGCCTACAGTGTAGAGGCCCGAGAGTTCCGCTGCCCTGTGGATGGCGTCTACCTGTTTGCTGGCTCAACCATGAGTGGAACTAGAAGTGGAGGTGAGATGAATTGGTATCTTGTCCAGTCTAGTGGACCCAAATAAAGTGACTATTTTTAGACATTGAAAAATATTTAGGAAACATATTTTTGTCTCTATATAGAAAGAATGTGGTTCCATTATGACTTCTCCTTAGCACAAATCACAGAATACTTTCAAGACAAAGCCGTTATGTTTTTGATGGTTTGACAGTATTTGCAAAAATGAACGACACTCATATAAAAGGGCAAAGCCCTGCAGAAAGATGCACGGCAATGATGACAGCTTTAACCCAAACACGTTCTACTTGAAGGACAAGTTTTAAATAAAGACTTGTGTCTAAAATACAAGATTTCGAAGTCACAATTTTCTAGAATTAAAATGTCACTTGCAAAAAATAACCAAAACAATTTGCTATTAGATCGTCTTGCCAATCTTATCAGAACACACATCAATTTCTCACTTACCAATTCAGATAACTAGAAAAGATAGAAAACGGTGTGCGAAGAAGTATATACCAAATATTTCACAATAATGCATATGTGGACAGTGATACTTCTCATCTCAGGTAAATATACTAAGTCAATTTTCACATTTACAAGAATCATATTTCATGTATATTGAATATTATCTTTATATTGAATTGCATCACATGCTTTAATCAGGGAAAGGAAAAATATGTGATAATTTGTATAGAATTCAATGAGGGGGAATGTGACACAGTAATCCTGTTAAGTTGCATTATTATGGGTGATTTCAGTCCAAACATAAGTTATTTCAAAAGCATGATTGGATTCTGAAAGCAAACATGACCTAAGCCGTTCGCATACATTTGGTGATGTTGCTATATCATGATCCAGAAAAAAGAGCTATTTCATACAACCGCGGCACGATTGATTTGCGGACGGACGCAATTAATTGGGTACAAGCCAGTGTATAAAACACTGGAAAAACACCCACAGATATACCAAAAATGTGAAAAAAGACACCAAGCAATATACCAAAAATGTGGGAAAAGATAACCCCGAGGTTAGGAGGTAGCAAGATGGGGGTTTTTTTGTGTGTGTTTTTTAGGCCTTAACGCCATATAAAGCCAGTTGCAAGTTTGTCTTTGAATAAAGCATGCTTGTCGTCAATTAGAAGGTTAACATAAACAAGTTTGCACCTCTGCAAGTTATAAAACGCACTTCTCTTATACATGAGTTATACGATGCGCTCTTCCCGAATGAGAAACATAACAACAAAATGACAACCGTCGGCTTCGTTCACATTGACATTCTCCCAAGCAGAACATTCATGTCTTTAAAAAGTAAGTGCATGGCGACTATAGATCGTAGTACTGTAAAAACAGAATACAGGATCCCTCTCCTGGGCCAAATAAGGTGTTATTCTTCACTTCCCAGAAGCGCAGAACGTGGTGCGCAGTAGAATTAATTCAAACCAAACAGTCCATTGACTACTTCCGGTCGCTCGCGTCATTGTAAACTAACACGACTTTAAATATTCTAAGGTAATTTTCAGCTTTCACTTATCCTATGTCATTCATGTAAAGTACTTTCCTAATAGAATGTTGAGTGAGGATTATGAATCTGTAATCGGATTTTAGTTAACATTGAAATTGACGAAGATATGGGCAGAATACCAGTCTTCGTGAAAAAAATGCAGACGACCTGCGTAGTTTGTGCATGATACAAACGTTTTAACTTCACTATTATGGAGAATGCATGCCTCAAATAGCGTTCCTGGTAGTATTTTTAATGAGGATTACGAATATGTAATCGGATTTTAGTTAACATAAAAATTGACGAAGTTATGAGCAAAAGCCGGTACTTGGTCAAATTTGCAGACAGCCAGTGAAGAAAAAAGTTGACAACTTCACCATATTGAAGAATGCACGCTTCAAATAGATGTACTTACTTAATTTTCCAACGTCTATCAGTGTAACAGCCATCAATGTTGTGTAGAATACACACTTTGAATGATATAGCATTAAATGCAATTTTAAATGGGCTTATAACATATACCGGAAGTACCCATGGACTTTTTGTGTCTCAAATGTTTAAAAATATTTCGAGTGCGCAACTTTTTTCTGCGCAATTGAGAACTGAAGAATGATCACAGATTAATTTTGACGACCCCGCCACCACGCCATCTAACGGCGACAGGTGACAACAGAGAGCATCGCTCATGGCATACTGCTTACTACAGTACTCATTTATGATGTATACATTATTAACTAATATGGATGACTGAAACTGCGATAGGAATGACGGTTGAGTGATTAATGATATGGATATATATGATAGTTTAGAATGTTCTTTTTGAACATTACACGCATTCCCTTATTATTAAGACACTAATATTCAAACTGTACCATTGAAGAATTAGGCCTGTATTGGATTATATGTGGATTGCTTTGAGTCAGACAGTGTTGAAACTTGGAAAGGTAAATATCAGTGTCTTATCGTATAATAACCCTCGAGTGTAATTGGAAACTAAGCACATGCTCACGTAAATCTGAGTGAGTGGTGTGAATAGCTTATGTGGTGTGGTTATAACTTTTCATTTTCACGCGTATTATTAACAGTTTCACCGCTATTAGAGAGATAATATACATGTACTTAATAAACTAAGTCTAATGATAATATATTTTGATTAAATCAAGTAGTAAGGATTCGGTTTAGATATATAATTAAACAAACGTAATTAATCTAATCTACACTCAGTCACAGAAGAATTGTTGTAATTAAATTTAGACATAAATACACCTAACTACACCATTACGTATTTCCTTGCAACCCAAAACAGATGCCTTTTAACCTAAACAGAAAGATTGAGGTCAGGACTTTGATTCAGCCATCAAAACTAAAACCCAATTCAAAGGGAAATTTGTCAGGCTGGTGGTGTTCCTTTACACAGCTTACAGGGTTTCAATAAATAAGCTTAGGAAGTTCTAATGGACAAATAGGGATGTGGTGAAATGATGTTACTGGTGGTTTATATAGAATCACAGCGTGTGAATGAAGGTACGCACTGTGATAGCTACTGCTTGTAAATGGTGAAACCTAATATTACACTGTGCGGAAATCGATTTTATATATGTTCAAGGTTTATAAATGTCGTAAAAGGCCCTCACATTGCATTGCTGATAGCCTGATAGCATCACAGAGTTTAGTTTGGTATAATGTTGGTTATTGTCGGCTATTACATGCATATAGTCGGCTGGTGGTGGGAATGTAATAACTATTAGATTCTGAGATGCACGAAAACATCAGATTCTGTTCACTATATAAGGAGGATTTGCACCAAGTGTAATGGTGACTTCTGTCCATTTCTCAATTTTGGTGGAATTCGGTTGCTGATTGGCAAACAGATAACGAACTTCTCATTGTCAAGTGGATGGTTTGTAAAGCTATATACACGTAATCGCCCTTGTATTAAGACTACACAATGATCAATATAGAAAGGTGGTCTTTGGTGCCGGAAATGAGCTCATTATAGAGGTTATCTTAAAACACGAGTCTACTGTGTGTTTACACCGTATATACAACGGATCACTGCATAAACTTGTGGCAAAAATAGCAAAATGAATAGCTTTAATAGGTAGACACATCGTATATCACCTCTGCCTCCAAGTCCCCCGCTCATTGCCATGGTAACAAATAGAATAGAAGTCGTGACATACACATTGCCACCCGTTCTTATGGCTGTGGTGGTCTGGACTATTATTAGATTAGTTCTCAAGAACTGATGCTCACCGTCAACGGCACTAATAATCTCATTGACTACTACCTACTTGTAGACAGTAGATGACCAACTTGATTTTGCTATTTTGGAAATCGGTTTTAATCTTTCCAACATGTTAATTAAAACCATTGATTTTATCTGAAATGGTGCATAATATTATTACTTTAGTATTTTTAAAGCTTAAGTAAGTATTTTAGATTGTTTTGCTCAAGTGACAGTAATGGGAAAAGCATACTTTATTTGTATGGGTCTTGCAAAGATAAGGTGTTCTCCCAGGATAGTAGGATGAGTCAAAATTATCCGTCTGTAAGCCGTTAACATGCAGCACAGCGTGAAACAAGTGTTGGTTTTCACATTGACATAGCAAGACACACGCACACACCTACACACGCACATTAAGCACTTATTTTCCCGTACTTTGCAAGATATGAACACACTTTTTTTCGATCCAATAGATCTATTCTCAACATAGTGAGAGAAAACTCACTCTTTGATTTTATACAAACACTGTCCATATAGCTACAGTAGAATCTCCAAGTAAGGTAACCTCAACTCAGAGACCAACTCTAAAATAAGAATATCTTAACAGTACCCAAAACAGCATTGAAATCTTCCCATCATTTAACCATCTCAACCACCACCACCCCCTCCCTCCCCAGGCACCCTTGTAATAGAGACGTTATACTATACCCGAAACTAATGGTCATTTGCAGCATTGAGTCTCAGACATAGGGAAAACATTAGTGGAAACTTGGTAGAGCTGATAAACACTTGTAATATGGCCATGTGCAAACAAATAACAGGTTTACTGGTAGTAGATTTACCCTTGTTTGATTCTATTCACCAACACAGTAGTATGCTGATCTGATAGACATAGGTATAATCGTGATAATAGCTATGCCAAGCAGCCATCGTGCATTCACCCGTGCTCTTTGAATTACACCTATTTAAACCATGCGTGTGTCATTATTAATCTATAATGATATCATTTGTAGTTACTGATATAAGAAAGTTGCGTGAAAGCGCAGTTCACTATTTTCAAACATAGCTCTTGCACAAACGCTGACGTGATTAACAAACAAAATTCAAGAACAGGACATACATTTGTGTTTCCCAAACTGTCAAAATAGGCACACTTTAAACATTTGGGTTATTGGCCTGTGCTATAAGTGGAAACTAGAACCCATTTCATGGACGATAATATGGTCAGAGTTAGCAGACTGTATCCACCACACACAGCTATAGATCTAAATCACACATTCTGCAACCTTTATACCAATCATTGAAACCATGCATAGAAACAGTTCGAAATGCAATCGTAAATGCCATTCACAGTAAATGTACTAAAATCATTTAATTCTTCATAAAAAGTTTATGCACTTTGACATTTACATAGCGAATGAGACAAGTTTTCTTGCCTAGAGGTTGTGAGGCAAAGATGACGTCAACTTACTCATGAGGGGTGCTGCAAAGTTGACGAAACGTGACAAGGGGGAAACGGTGGGTGGTAAAAATGCCAAATATCAGGTGATGTTATGCAACCATTGAACCATTCATGCTTACTAAGAATTCAGAAGAAGAAAATATGCATATGAATTTAGTGACACTTGGTGTCAATGAAACATGAGACATAGTTTGAATAATGTCATATATATAAAACAGGTAATACAAATGATGTTAAGATCCGACCATACATTTTCATCATGAATCAGCCCATCAAATCATGGCGGAACAGCCCACAATCCATGGCGGAACAGCTTGCAATATGCAGACTTTTTCGCCATGGCGAAAGCCCGTTTCCCTTTTACACGTGGTTATGAGGTTGCACTGTAACACTGTGTCTTCCGGGTTCACATTGAATGTGTTTTATGTTTGATCTCTGAATATCTTCTCATTTTCAAAAGAAAATGCTTGCAGGCAATTTATTTAATGATAGTTGTTTGGTTTTAGCTTTGGGGATGTGTGCTATGATATGCACATGGTCGCACACATAGTGTGTACTTTATATTTGGTGAATAAAGAAATGATCTGGAGTATTTTGAATAAAGATAGTAGGATAAACATAAGCTTCACTTAGAAAAGGCACGCATTGTTGCATATACAAGTACTATGCGCACATTATAATACAAAAATGTCAATTTTAAATGGTTTATAGTGCACGGATGGATAAAGGATCTATGAACATCTGGAATCAAACAGTGAAAAGTGATGGGATATTGTAGACTATTTAGGGATCATGAAGTTTATATATCAATAAATTGGGAGACTATTAAACCAGGTAGTTTTATAATTCTATGTTGCTTAACAATACATGTACGGAAATTTAACTAATAGTTTTCCACAACCAGGTAACAAAGATATTAATCTTTAGTGACAGGTCAGTACTAACAAAGCAATTATTGAAATTCAAATACCAGGTTTCATCCATGTGTCCTCGTCAGCCCATGGGGAGAAGGGAGACTGAGTTAAATTTGCATTCTGTTATTACCATTGCGTGTCAATCAACCCAAGCTCTTCAATATTCAATTCAATTGAAATGTCAATCATTACCTGAACCCCCCTTCCCCCCAAACTTTTGAACTGAACCCGCCTATACATTTCAGCAACACTATAACTGTCACATGTGAATGGGAGAGAAGTGCCAGTATTATAAGAAGGCTCCACAATTTCACGAGAGCCTGCATGGGTCGGTCACGACTTACATCTCTTGCTTTGTTGCATACACAGTACGATCATGATGTCAACCTAGATAGAGTTGTAGAGTTATTCAGGAAATTACATCCAAGAAGAATGGATATGAAAAATATTCTTTACAAGTATTGACAAGTTAATTTATTAATATTCAATGTACCCTTTTATAAGCGCATGCATGGACTAAATAATTTACTAGTGGATTGACTTGATGTAAATCATACATAGTGGATGGATTGATTTGATTTCAAGGTCAATACATCTATAGGGGGGGGGGGGGTTAAAAAAGGCCAAAAATGAGGTGACGTCATTTGTGAGCGATTCCTAATACATACACAGGGCATGTTGAAATGGGGTTGTCATATGCTAGGTAAGTTATATACTAAAGTGGGGGGGGGGTCGGAAGTTCATATTTCAGGCATATATTTCGATGTGGGGGGTCATATGTTTGATTTGCTAACCCGTAGGGGGGTCATATGTTTGATTCCGACCCCCACCCCCCCACCCCCACATCTTAAATAATGACAGCCCTAAGCTGTAAAATTATGCATCCTGTATGAATGTATGTCAATTATGTATTTTGATCTTATGGAGCCAACATTATGTTAAATATGAAAAGGTGAGAACATAAATTTTAGTGGGACACTGACTTCATTTGGTGCTATTATGTACAAGATAAAGGATATGTGCTGTGGGTTAAAAACAAGGCTTTTTTGAATTTAAAACAAGTGTCCAGGTTTCTTTCAATTTCGTCCATTTCAGCTCTAAACAAAAGAATACCAGTAGTACCAATGCGGACAGAATAATAAACACTCGAACATGTATCGCATGTATATCATAAATATATTCAATTTTAAACATGTATTGGACAAGTCTCAAGATTTACAGCCGAGTGGCCAACTGTTGCCTCACGTTATCCTATTGACCTAGTGTGTGAAAATGGTGGCCTTGATAACCAGGGACCCGAACGCCTGTCCATATCCATGGTGGACTGATCTGCAGTTTGAATTCTCCACTATTTAAACACACTTGTCCCTTAGAGATCCACGTAGGTGGTCATTAAATATTTGTTATTCGACCCTCATAGCCATTTAATGGTACATTTTAAGTATCATGACACTAGCAACTAGTCACAGCATGCTATAGATAGCTTTACATTGCTATTCAGTGGCATAAGAAGTGACCACAAGAAGACAAGAAACTCACACTGGCTGGTTTAAAAAAGGTCATGCTTGCTGCTCTAGTCACTTTTTTATAAGGCCAAGTTCTTTTTCTAGTTTCTGGTTCTGTGTTTGGTGAGCAAATTTTCGTGCGTTTTATATCCTGTTATTACGGGTATTGTTTAAATATATATATACAATAGTGGAATTTTCTAGCCTGACCACAATCCATGTTTCACCATCTTATGCTTAGTTATTTAACAATTTGATGTCCACACACACACACACACACACACACACACACACACACACACACACACACACACACACACACACACACACACACACACACACACACACACACACACACACACACACACACACACACACACACACACACACACACACACACACACACACACACACACACACACACACACACACACACACACACACACACACACACACACACACACACACACACACACAAACACACACACACACACACACACACACACACACACACACACACACACACACACACACACACACACACACACACACACACACACACACACACACACACACACACACACACACACACACACACACACACACACACACACACACACACACACACACACACACACACACACACACACACACACACACACACACACACACACACACACACACACACACACACACACACACACACACACACACACACACACACAGACACACACACACACACACACACACACACACACACACAATCACACACTGTACGTTATTTATTCACACTAAAGAGACCTGTAGATTGAAATACACACACAGGTATATAGGATCCTCGTACTTTCAGCCCCTGACGCTGTGACGTCACCGACGACGTCATAATGGAAACGACGCCCATGGCCGATGACGTCACAATGACGTCATCATCGACAGCAGCAGATGACTCATTGGTGAGTGGACACACGACAATTTGATTAAAGCTCATTATCACCTTAAATAGAATGGCAATATAATGATGAAGATGACAATAATTATATTATAGACCCAGTGAAGATTAGCATGAATCTATTGACACACCTGAACCCCCACTCCCCCCGTGGAATATATGTGTGGGTGTAAAATAAGGGTGGGGGGGGTATAAGGGGTCACGGAATCACACATACCTACGTTTTTGTCTTTTTTCCCACATCCCACTTAATTGAAATCCCACATCCCTCTCTCTTTTTGTCCGTCCTTTTTTTCCTCATGTCACGTCCTTAGAAACCCGCACCAAATATGAATATCGCCACATTAAGAATGAATAAGCTTCTGATTCAAACCTTAAAATTTACTAAACATGACCAAGCAGAAATATTTGTAAGAATAAGCTTGTGATGAGCCTTTGCACCTGCAGTTATGAATATTTCATTAGGAGAGCAACGGAAGTGTTTCCAATAACATGTTTATGGCGACAATCGATTAAACTGTTGAAAATCCAGTCTAGCTAATGACTTTTTAATTGAAACCAGATCTCCAGTTGGTTTTTAAAAGGTGTGTAAGGACTATGAACTGCAATCTATTGTTTGGTGTATATAATTTATTGTCATTCAATGATAAAAATGAACTTTTAATGGAGATTGTGCTATAAATATTAAGAAAGTTATTAAGTAAGTAAAGTAAGTAAAGTTATTAAGTAAGTATTAAGAAAGTTAGAACAAAATTCATATTATCAAATTTCACGACCATATGTATCACAACATTCCAACCTTGAGACTACAGGCTGCAGGGTATCCAGTATTATAGGGATCGTTCACAAACAATGTCATCATAGGGTTGGGGGGGGGGGGTAGGGGGCTGTGTAGCGAAAGATGACGAAAGTTGACAGTGTGTGTGTGTGTGGAGGGGGGGAGTCTAGCACTTGGATGATGCCACCTTTTGAGAAAACAGAGGTTGTAGTCTTTTAATAGTAGTTGAACTTACATTCTGACATGTTAAGTGAGTTGGGATATATCTTATGTTATGGGGGGGGGGGTACTAGCGTATCTATTAGTTTTTGAAATTCATTAGTTTTTTGTAAGATATTGATCACATTTATAGAGATCGTTCACAAAATGACGTCACCTGATTTTTGGCCCTTTTTTAAACCCCCCCCCTTCCATATAACAAATTCTTGAGATATTTCACTTAGGATTATTGTTAGTTTGTATGCACTTATCCTTTGTTTGGAAAGATTTTCAGTTCTTTCAATAAAAGAAGTATTTAAAATTCATTAAACTAAGTGTAGGATAATTCGCTGGGGGTAACTCACTGATAACTATGGAAACTAAGTGATAGCGGAAGTATCCAACACCATAACTGGTCTGGTTTTATATTACACATTGCTGTTCCCAAAGCATCTGTTTCCTCATTTATTAACCTGACAACTTGAACTATATCTAGTGATACAATGTATTTATGTTTGTAGAAGTCCTTTGCATTATTCCTATAGAAAATTCAAAATACAGGAAAAGTGTTGACTTGAGCAAGATCTAGCTAACTTCGATGTAATTAACACAAATTGTTTCCTTGTAACACCAATGAATAGTTACCATTAACGAGACTTTCTGGAGATAAAAAAATTCTTAAAATGTGCTTGTTTTTTATTTTGGTATAAAAGTACAGGCATTTCCCTTAAAAATGTGTAACACTTTAGGGGTTTCGGGAATAGCTTTTGGTTTATGGACCATACAAAAGACCATGAATACAATTTCGGTACAGTAAATCTCCTCAACAACGGAGTAGTGTTCAACGGAAAAAAACAATAACGGAAGAAATTGCTGTGCATTAACATTTTCCCATTTATAGATAAGTAAACAATGGAGCAATCAACGGAATGTCCTCAGTAACGAACAACGGAAGGCATTTGGGGTGACAAACAACGGAATTAACCTTACTTTGCTCTTTGTTATCGTGTTGCACATGCTTTCTTTATCTTGTAAACAACGGAGCAGTGCATTTAAACTAGTTTCGTTGTTGTAGGCGCTTCTTCAAACCAATAAAAGGTCGCCGTTAACAAACCGGCCAATCACAGCACGTTCCTACAACAACTATTATTGTTCCTACAACACCCAGTTAACTTCAAAGCAATTATTCACCTAATTTAAACATATACTTCTACGATGTGCTAACATCTACTAACAAATTTCTTTGTTCTGTGACCCATTTTTCTCGCTATCGCACGTGGTTTCATTATGTCATAACAAAGACGTAAACACTCTAACCGGCCAATCACAGCACGTTCCGATATGATTTGGTCTATTTAAATGACACCCTGTATTTTATTATGGGCGATATACTTACGAAAATCTTTTATAGAAGATGCTAACACAATAAATATTTGTGTATCAGAGAACTGCTATCAACAAACGGAGAATGCATTCGTTGTATAAAGCAGGATTCAATAAGTAAGCTCATGACTGAGCGATAATGGATGCCGATGTACACGAGAATATTATGGTCAGATCACTAATCAGCGGAAACCCTCTCCAACGGAACGAATTTGGACTGCAAAGTGGGTTCCGTTGTTCAGGAGATTTACTGTACAGTCAAAATTAACATTGATGGAATTTTTCATTGAATTTGTATGATCATTTGTATGGTCCATAAACCAAACTCCATTCCCGAAACCTTTAAAGTGTTATACATTTTCAAAAGGGGAAATGAATGTACTTTTATGCTCAAATAAAAAACAAGAACATTTTAAGAATTTTTTTTACCTCCAAATTCTTTTATCTCCAGAAAGTCTCCTTAAAACGTGCGTATTTTACAAACATATATAATTACTGTAAAGTAACATTTAATTATAGATTATATGCAACCAATATGCTAGAGGATCAAACATTCTAAAATAAATTGAACATGAACATTTTCTAAGTAAAGTCTATAAGCATAAACATTTTGTATTCACAATCAGTGAAAATGACAACTTTATAAAGTTAATCTAACTTAGTACATTGGATTTGACCTCACAGGTTAAGATAACACCGGAGATAAGCCAGCTCTAAATGAGAATCATTTACATAGTTTATTGGGCTGTGATCAGTGCTCACCCTGGGTGCAGTTCACACTAACCGTACCAATACGGCTTCACAATTACATAGAGATTCTATTCCATTGGAATGCCTGTGCGGTGAAACCAAGCAAGGACTTAGCCATTAGGAGTGGTTAAGTTCACACCTGATATGTGGTAAAATCTGGGATGTCCGTTGTGCGCTGGACTGGAACGCATTGTTAACATTGTTTTGTCTTATATGGCTGCTTTGTGTTGCTTACCTCTAACAAAAAGAGATCTGCTAGTTTCACCTATGTATTTGCTGACTATTCCTTGGTTCCTGCATACCTCACATTGTCCCATGTATACAACCCCTTAACTCTATATTGCAATCATCCTTTCCTCCATTCAGCTCCCTAATCACCATGGAGCGTTGCGAATAAGTTATGCACTAGACTAATTGTCACGACACTTCTGCGATTAGCCACTACTGTAAGAAACTGTCATGGCGGAAACAAGACACATTGAGCGTTTTCGATTTTTGTCCTCTGGTTGCTCGAGCAAATTAGTCACGCATGCGCAGTTCGGGGTTTCACATCTTGATCGAGTGGAGAGATCGAACGTGAAGAGCATTATAGCAAGGTGAAGGTCTTTTAAATTGTAAAATTCGTTCGCCCAACCCGTCTTTTTACTGTAAGTTTTGTGACGTGTAATAAAATAATCATCAAAATATACATAGATTTGGTGGAAATCTAAGCATCTCATGATATTTACTTAAAAACGTCAGTTTAGCTAGATATTGGATGATTTAAACAAAATATTTCTTACATTCTGATTTCGTCAGCCATGATGAATCACGTGACTAATGTCGATGCTCCTACAAATTTGCCGAGTGCCGAGAGCAGAGCATTTTGCACACGGCCCGTTGCTCGAGTAAATCCTCTGCACGTTCGATTTGACAACAGAGTACTCGCGCATGCTCGAGGGAATAACCGAAAACGCTCATCAGAGTTCCGCCAATGTGACCTACTTCCGGCTTGGGGAGTAAACAAACCGCGTGTGTTCACTTCCGTATTCATATTGTGCACTCATATTTCTAATATTTATACTGGATATCTTTATTGTATACCGTTGACAATTACAAATAGCATTATTTTATGATAAAGGACTATCAATTCATTCAATTTTTATAGAAGACGGATGATGTCAGTTGACTTAAATTATATAGACTCTACGAACAATTCTGATATTCAAAGGATATGTGTGACAGTGTAGATATATAATACGCTTTTACTACTATGATCATTTGTTATGAAATGGAAGAAGGATTTTTGCAGCATTGGTTTTGGAATATTTGTTGAAGGACATTTTTTCAATATACGAGTATTTATATGATCAAGTTGTGCATTTCATATCTAGATCTATAACACAATATGAGTACATCGAGAACTTGCTATGCCATTGGATGTAGTAATTCAGATTATCAGTTGTTGAGGTGGAGGGGAGAAATATGTTCCTTACATGGTGTACTTCATGCTTCGGAGTCTTGTACCTGTGCTGAGCCTTTCTGGTATATTTTAGTTTACTTAATGGATATATTCAGAGCTGATACAATTTCATTACCAAATGGGTGTCACTGTAATATCAAGAACAAATTGGTTCACAGATTAATCATTTAATTTTCAACATAATTGCTATATACTATAGCTGCTATATACACAATGAAAGTTCAATAATACAGTAAATATATAAAATACTAGTAATTCTACAATTTATCATGGAATTCAATAAACAGCATTCTATTACTTGCACTTTCAGTCTACATCCTTTTCCAACAAAAAAGAATCCAGAAGAAAGGGAGAAGTGGATCCGTCCCTTCCAAAGAAGAGACGACAATAAACCCCATCAATACCTGGATCCTAAGCCAAAGCAGAGGGTATGTAGTTTCCACTTTGTCAATGGAGGACCATCTACTGACCACCCGTATCCAGAATTGAACTTGATACAGGGTAAAAAGCAGCCACTGCAAACCAAAAAAAGGAAAGTTGATCCCGAACGTGCAGCACGGTGCCTTAAAAGAGCAAATACAACAACAACTGATGAGCCACCAGAATTTCCACCTGAGTTCACATCAACTGACAAGCCACAACCAAGTTCCACCTTTGAAATACCAAGCCAATCGTACAATGTAGCTGTGACTATTGTCATATATATGTTGAGATTATACAATGTGTCACTGAAACAGAAAAATCAGGATCTTCTAGAAGCTAATAGTAAACTAAAAAACGAAAACCTTAGACTAAAGAATCAAATAACAACTTTAAAAACAAAAAATGCAATGAATTCAAGCCAGTCATATCCAGCAACAGTAAAAACAATACTCAAAACTGATGTAGCAACTGAATTTTTCACTGGAATAAAAACAAAATTTATTTTTGATCAATTGCATTGTAAAATATCGCCTTTCGTTCGCCGAAGATGGCAAGGTCTCAGTAAAGTCTCAACAAAAGTTAGGAAATTTACCAAGAGCCCCAAGAAATTTGGCCCTGAAAGGAAACTCACAAGTGAAGACGAATTTCTTTTAATGTTAATGTGGCTGCGACTGGGTCTCCTGTTAAAAGACTTAGCCACACGTTTTAATATTTCAGAGACTCTTTGTTCGACTATTAGAAATTCATGGCTCACTGCAATGGCCGCTTATTTAAAGAGACTTGTTAGGTGGCCAGAAAAAGAACATGTATATAATTCAAAACCAAAAAGATTCAATTCAATACCCGATATTAGAGCCATTATAGATTGCTCAGAAATTTTTATTGAAACACCAAAAGACTTAACTTTACAAAAGAAAACATGGTCTGATTATAAGCATCATAACACAGGAAAGTTTTTAATTGCAGTGGCACCTAATTCAACCATCACATACGTCTCCCAAGTCTACAATGGCAGAGCCTCCGATAAGGCCATTGTTGGTGCCACAAGGTTTTTAGACAAGTTATATGTACATGACCTTCTAATGGCAGACAAGGGTTTTAACATCCAGGAGGAATGTGACCAACGTTTAATAAAGCTTTATGTTCCGCCTGGTAAAAGAGGTCAGGCTCAGATATCCATAGCAGCTAATAATAAAACATCAAGAATAGCAAATTTACGCATACTGGTTGAACAGGTTATTCGTGAACTTAAAACATTTAGAATCATCAAGAACACTGTGCCTATTCTACTCATTAGTCACCTTGATAAGATTTTGATTGTTTGTAGTGCGTTAGTGAATCTCAGAAAGCCTATTTATAAAAATTGAATGTGCTTCAGTGATGACATATTGCCATTCTCATACTAGGGAACTAGCACTAGTAGAATATCTCCTCAACTTTTGAATGTACTTCAATTATGAATAATACACATAATCTCTTAATTTTTATTCTGTGCCTAACTTGAAAAGTTATGTTACATGAAATAGGACACAAATAACAGCGTAAGAAGATATAGCATTGTGCAAAAGATTCTAATGAGCTGAATATGTACATTGCAACCTGTACGTAGAGTTACTTGTAGTTACCAAATTTGATGAAGTCCTTGATATTTCTGCAGTAAAAAAACAATCTTATTTACTATCAATAATAAATAAATAATAAAATATAATATATGATATACGTTTGATACATGTTTAAGCAAATAGTAAAGATTGTATTTTAGTTACAAAGCATATATCATAGATTTTATTAATTATATCTGTAATAATAAAATCTAACAAAAATATTTGTAAGCAATATAACTTAACAAATTAATACCTCGCTGCTAGTGTATCATGTGAGCCTTCAATCGACTTTCCTCTAAGTTGCAGAAAGACCTTTAGGGCAAGATCTGACCACATAAGGAATGTGGCCAACGACATGATCTCCAGCTGTCCGTTTTGATCCAATTTTACCGTGTTGGGGTTCACAGCTTCATTTTAAAGTAAAAATAATTAACAAATTATTTTTGATAATAAATTAGGTTTTGTGAAAGGAACTGAATAACCCTACAATAATTATAGTATATACCTCCTAGATCTATATATAGGGGCTTTGTAGCCATAGGTAGTACTGCATTAAGTGATTTTGTTTTGCAATTAAAAAAAGAATACCTTTTAAACGTTGAGTATTTGTATATTTATAAAGATGACACACTGATATCAACACATTAATAGCTTCAGTAGCCAATAATTTATACATGTAGCAGCCATGTATATCTACATATTACTATTCATATTGTTACATACCAGGTTATTTTGAACACAAATATATGTGTAAATATAGTTTGACAGCTCATATAAAGTAGAAAATCAAATACACTGTACCTTTTTGTTTCCCCTTGTTGCCTTTTTCCCTTCGGCATTCCTATCTGTTAGATAACAATAGCAATCTAATCTTCAATAAAAACAAATAGTAATGATAGCAATGTTATTGACTTTACTCCCCAACAACACAACAACACGTGAAAGCCTCGCTTCGGAATTAGGTCACAACGACATACTCATAATCAATTGCGTTTTCGTTTGTTGATGTCGCAACAACGCGGTATACTCGATGCTGATTTTAGAACTCCGATAACATGTAGTGGGAAATCAAAGAATAAAAATCAGAAAAAGCGTGAGAAGAATAAAGCAAAAGCGAAGGAGCAGGTATTTTTTGTATACGCATTTAGGTTATATGTATTGATAAATTATGTATGGTTTTGACACGAGGCAATGGGTCTATTTTTAGTAATTAAGATAATTGTTTCTGAAAACAGTCGATATTAGAGATATCTTCAATGTGGCTACAATATGAGGTTTGCATTTTGTTCGACTATGTCTAGAAGTTAGCAATTGTATTTTCTGTGGTAGGGCCGTAGATTCTTAAACTAGACTAAAACTGCCACCTGAGTATGTTGTCATGGATAGATTCTACTTTGATATGTGGTACTAGTATCTGTTACCCGGTCGCCTAGCTCCTAATACTTTATGAACAGTCCATTATCTGCTAGCCTAGTTTTATGTGCTTAGTCGCTCCAAACTCTTTTCAAAATGAATTATGGCTTCAGTCTCTGAAGTAATCGCCAATACAATAAAACATTAATGTACCTACCAACCCTTTATTGGTGCTTTAATAACCTTAATTGGGGTCGTGAGTTTGAGTCCCGTCAGAGCCAATGAAAGCTGTCTTCAGATATGTCAATATAGTGGTAGGAGCTTGCTTAGCATAACAGTGAGAGTAGAATTGAAGTTTGTAAAGAAATGGTTGATTTTGTTGTATCCAACTTTCACAATCTATAATATGAGTCAAAACATGCTTTGGCAGCTTGGCAGAACAAGTAACTTTTAGGGAGGACTAGTAGCTTTTCAAAGTTACTCGTCCTGCTGAAGAATAACTTTTTAGAGCTTAACTGGGAGACTGAAAATGTAGCATGCCATCTACTTTATAAGATAAGTTGGTTTGACTATGCTTAAATTCAAACTGACATAACTCGGTAACCATTTTTTATCTTATTTCATCCCACAATTTTTGCGAGACAGTTATGAAAGTATCTTATGTATTCACATTTGTCCTATAATTCTTCCAGAAAAACGAAGGTGCAGAAGCTTCTGCACCAGTGGAAGATGCTGAGGTATTTTATTTTACTTTTCTTGGTCAATGCTCAGGAAAATTCATCGGTAGATTACAGGGTAAAGTATCTGCCTATGTTGACATGTTTTAGCAGGGTTTCTTTTGTATATATTATCCTAACAAAAATATTAAAAAAGTTAAGTCAAACAGCGGATTATGAATTGGTAATTTATATTGACTTTTGCGCTAATTATGTAAATACAACTATGATAATTATGCTGTAGCTGTAATCCACAAGCAAGCAAATTTTACATCAATGTTCAAACCTAAGGTTATAATTGATAAATCATCTTTTCTCTCAACATGTCAATTGTAAGTTGCTCTGAAAGCTCACAATTGGATAAAACTAGTATAAAAAACATACATGTGTATTGAAACAATCATGTTTATATGTTGGATGTTCAATTGTTCAAGTTTTTATTCATAATCTTGTTTTAAAACAAGGAGATAAATGTTTAATCGTGTTTAAATATAAAATATAATTCTCTATTGCCAGAGCCAGTTTGAGAGAGAATTAACGTGGTGCATCCAGCAGCTTACCCTCGGACTTTCCAACAACCAACAAAAGTACACACACAAGCAAGGTATACAATCATAAATGTCAGACTTGGGGTCAATTACGATCTTGAAATTCAATTGCAATCACACACTTCTTAACCAGTGTCAATTACAATTGCAGTTATGGTCTGATTTTTGGTTCAATTACAATTACAGATTTACGATAACACGATTTTTGAAAAGGTTAGTTACAATTACAATTTCGCAGAAAAGTGTACAATTACAACAATTACAAATATATTTGACCCCAAGTCTTGTAAATTTAACTCTACTAGTAAACACAGTGTTTTGTGATAGTTGATGTAATTATTTTACATGCAAATATTGAAGGTATTTTAGACATAATGGTATATGAGGTCTAATTTCTCATAATTACTACCTACACAATTCAATTCTTTCTTACTTTTATATGTTATTTTAAAGTGTTAATTATCCCTTTCAAAATTTTCTTAATTAAATTGTATTTGTTTATCACTATCAATCAAAAAAATCAATCAAATCCTAAATTTATTTTAATATTTTAAACAGGCCCTAATTATTCCTCATTCAGAGGGTGTGGCCTGGCTGCCCAGTCTGGATCTCAACCATCCCCTCCAAGCCTTTCGGACATTTGGATCTACCAAACTCATCCCCCACTTGCACGATCTTTCTGCAAGACTGCATCCCAAGTCTGTTTCGGTCTTCCCTTTCCTTTTCTTCCTTCTATCTCAAGCTTTCTTACTTGGCTAATCCAGCCAGAACTGCGCTCAACATGGCCCAGCCATCTCAGTCTCCCTTTACGAAGCACACTATCAATATCTGTAATACTCAGTTTCTCCAAAAGGCTCTCTGTCACAAACTATGTCACAAACAATTGTTCTCATATACAAACTAACAAACTAGTTGGTCAAAATCATGTGTGGCATGGTTATATTTTTTTGTTATTCTCAAGGAAACCCGCCCGTCATAAGTCACGCGATTTCACCCCGTGAGGTGATAGAAAGACACGTTACCATATAAATGTACGGGAAAGTGGCCGTTTTTGACGTGATATTTCTGTACTTAAAGGTGCTATATTTTGTTAGTTGTGAATTAAAATACATTGTATTTGTATCATTGTATAACACACTGGACAGGTTTTAGAGCAGAGGCTGCTACAGAAAGTTTCCTGGGGCTTTAAAATAGCAGAAGTTAATACAGCAAATGCGGTGCCTTCCCAAACAATCATATGAAACCCTGTACGCCAAACGCTGCTTTTCCTTTGTTAAGAAATACGCTACACGTTCCAGACGTTACCTTGTTTACGTAAATAGGACACGCATGTGTTTTCTTATTTATTTTCATGTGCGTTTGTTGTCAAAAAAGGACCCGCACAGACAGGAAACAAAAGTGAGGGTTTTCTTGAGAATACATGTGGTCATATGAAGGCATCCATACATCAACTTTAAATTCATAACAGATACACAGATATGTTTGCAAATTATAAAATTTACCAACAAAGATATAAAATTATTTAAAATCCTTCTCCGAATATTCCAGCCCAGACCGCCGTTGATGCTCTGCGCACTCTGAGTAGCAACAAAGCACCGCTTATAAAGAAGAGGCAGGTGATGAGAGTGAACTTTGGAGACTATCGCAAGAAGATGGCAGATGAAGAGAAACAGTACTATTCAAGTAAACCCATCTTTAACATCGTTTTCTTGTAATTCGTAGCGTGGTATAGAATATTGTGCTGCTTTATTGTTGATTGATTAAAAATACATATTATGATAAGAAGAAAATGAATGTCAAACTGTGATAAATTAATAACTGCATGTTAATACTGTATATACGATTTTGATTGTTACATGGACATAAGTACATTATCTCTCTATGTCTGATTTAATATTTGATTTGAAAGATATTAGTGTTGATGGTATATATAGTTATTCCTAGGAGAGTAGACAATAATAAATCAGTATTTATATCAATAATAATATCATGTAAAATAAGAGCCATATTTTTTCGTTCTATATGTTCTTTAGATCTATATTTGACAACAAGCCATATCTTATTTTTGGGAGTTTCTGTTCACATAATAGCTCATTCAACCGGTTTAACAAGTTCTTTACAATGCTGTTTTATTTTTAAATATATAAATCCGTAGATATACATGTGATTTGTCTCATCAGTTTTTATTTTAATATTACAATAACACTGTGTTCTTCTATGTTAAGATTTAAAGAAGCCGAGTATCACCAGTGTGCCAGCAGCACAGCAGAAATGCATCATCCAGAGGAAACCGGCCAAGAAATTGTCCGATACCTCAACGGAGCAGTCAGCCGAACCAACACAGGCAGGATTCAAATTCAATTTTCAGGTTCTTAATGGCCTATTAATGCAGCATTAAGACTTATGTTTATGAATGGTTCATAATGTGTGATTGAAATATATGTAAATAAAAATTTAGAGTTGTACCTGCTTAAGTTGAGCTTGAAAAGGAATTTTCTTAAACAGTTTAAACTCCTAAACTCCAATTATTTATTAGAACGAAGGGGAATGGCTGTCCGTTTAAAAAAAATGGAGGGTGCGAGGTTTGAACCTTGTAAATGTAAATGTGATGCTTTATAGTTGTGATCCAAGTATTTTGCTCTCACGACTTAACATGCCCGCTTCTGAGGGCCCTGTGCAGGGAGGTTTATTTACAGCAAACATGTACATGGACGGTTTATGAAGGTTGGAGTCTACTTGGAGGAAAAACTAAGCTACCAACAATTGGATATTTTTTACGGGATTTGTGGTGTTAAGTTTTGCTATGTTTGACATGATTGAACATCATGTTGTTTCTCATGTTTCCAACTGTATAATTTTTTTTAACAGATTTTGCAATGCTCTGATTGGTGTCTTTTTGTAGTGGCTAATTGGCAGCCATTGAAATTAATTTCTAAAGTTTTTCTTAGGTAAGATATTATTTTCAAGTATATTTTTATCCTCATTCACGCATCTCTGTGATCCAGGCACCAGAAGAAACCTCCCCAGACGATGGTGAGAATCAAGCAGGTGACATCAGCAGCCAACCGACGTCCCAGGATGCACCACAGACCGCCGTCAACTATTGGGTGATGCCGACAGGAAACGCGGAATTCAAATTCAATTTCCAGGTAATGAATTATGAGCAGGGTTTGGTGGACGGGATTTTTTGAAATTAAAACTAAACTAAACTGAATAACAGTTTTCATGATTAAACTAAACCAAACTAAATTGACTTGGGCATATTTTATTATTAAACTAGACTGAACTAAGTGATCACTTGATAAAACATCAAGTAACAGGGTCGGGGGTGATTTTCGGCAGTTCTATAACTTGGATTCTGTGAACATTATGCAATAATGTTTATGAATGGTATTCCAATATTAAATGTGAAAAAATACATTTTAATAGCAAAATCGTCTAACCTTTGAAAAAGCTTACAAAAACATCAGAATCGTGACGTAGACCCCGTGACGTCAGTTTTACAACTCTGTGTACATTCCCGTAGAAATA
This sequence comes from Streblospio benedicti, assembly GCA_019095985.1. NCBI lineage: Eukaryota > Metazoa > Annelida > Polychaeta > Spionida > Spionidae > Streblospio > Streblospio benedicti. The sequence goes on from JAGTTF010005604.1 coordinate 63,532, forward strand.
TGACTAAAAATATGTTGTCTTTGTAGGAAAACTATATGGGTTATGAATGCGTACCTTATCTCTAAATAATCTTTATTCTATTCCCATCATACTGGCATGTAGAAATGTAAATAAAAGTGTATGAATATTCGTAAAAATGCTTATTTATATTGTAAATAAAACATCACGTGGTCCTGCTCTACCAATAAACCGCCGCTGTCTGCTTCAGGCGGTTCCGTTCGGTTTCGTTGTGTAAATATTGCTCTAGCAACATTTTTGTTGAATATATTCAGAAATCAATTATACCAATGTGATATATTCTTTTCACTCTTTCTATTGGTGTATAAACCTGAACACATTTGTTTGCAATAAAAAACAACATTCTTAAACAGTACCGAACTTCTAAAAGTCTGAATGTTGTTGAAAGTATGTTACTAAATAAATGCTATTGTTCTATCGAACTGCCACGTCAATTATATGGATCGTAAGCAGATTTTAACAAGCATTTCAGTTGTGTGTTTAATTCATTTCTAGCTTCGATATTAACCAAGTTATTAGCAGAAAACGAATACCAAAATGGCGACTAAGCATTTGATTGCGCATGCGCATAACACCTGCCGGCTTGTTTTTAGAGCACATTTTGTTTTCTGGTAATAACTATTTTAATATTAGAGCTAAAAAAATAAACCACGGGATTGTAATCATCACTTTAATGCGTTTCAGATAGATGCAAAGCATCTGAGAATACACCGCACGTCATTATACAAAGTCATTGAACTGCACTGGTTTCAAGCGGCTGTAGTAATCAGCGTTATGCGCATGTGCAAAAAATATTATTATAATTTATTTGTTACGTCACAATTTTTTCTAGGCAGTTTTTGTTGACATTGTAAGTAACAAGAAATTCTCAAATTAATTAGGAATATATATGAATACCATGAACTGGTGGTCAGTATTATATATCGCATTAGGTTACTTGATACGTGTAGATTATGTATATGCAAACGATTTTGTATGTTTAAACCCTGTTACTTGATCTTTAAGTTCAACTAAGTTTTGCAAATGTAGGATTTACGTAATGAAATAACACATTTCTTTTTTTCTTTAACTATTGATTGGGACGCTTTTGACTGAATGCCTTTGGTGTTGATTTAAGGAAATTGTCCATGGTTTGGTCATTTTCTGTATTCGCTTTTAATTTTAAACCTTTATATATTTCTCTGTGGTTTATTAATAAACAAGTTCATTAGCTATGTATTTGATAATATATGAAAAATGAGTTGAATATTGGATATTAAAAAAAAAATAGTCTAATATTTCGATGACTGACAGTCCATCTTTTTCAAAGAAATGAGGTCATTTTCTTGGAAGAAAACAACCTCGAAGGAGTGTTTGTTCAGTGCTGGGTCCCCCTGGCTGCCCCCTCCTCCCTCAATAAGGGTAGGTAGGCATCTGGGATCTCTACTCCGTCATTTCTATTCAACTTTGCTCCTTTGGTTCTGATGTTAATAGCCTCCAGGACTTTTCTGTGTCTCTCTCTCTTGGTTCTTTCTCAAGTATTCTGATGTTCTGCATAAGCGGTGGAATAAATGGAATATGTCCTGATTTTTCTTGATGTTGACTCAACTTGACTGAGGGCTGATTTTTTATCTTTCTTTTTCATAACATCAGAACATAAGGAGCACTCCATTTGTCAAGTGGATTTGTTAGTCCCAATTCTTAACAACAAATGTGAGTATTCAAATTGAAATGGAGACCAAATCAGAAGCTGCAAATTTATATGCTAGTGACATACAGGTATAACAAAAACTATTGTGTCTGAAAGCGTTGGTTTCAATTTGTGCTGTATGCCAATTCCTGGAAACGAAGAACATCACTGATAACTTGAGTATCACGTCAGTTGGAAGGAGCATGATACCCATATCATGGCAGTCATGTAGCATGATAACTCATGAAGTTACGTGTCACTGTGCGATATTGCGAAATTGAGACTGCCCATGTCATTAGAGTGTTTTAAAAGAAATCTTAAGACTCATCTTTTTATGTCGTGAAATATCATATGTATGTTGTTTTTTTATGTCATTAAGTCATATTTTATCATTTTATACACAACACTATTCTATTCACTGCTTTTATTCCCAAACCTCAAAACAATAATAATAATATAAAACTAGTTTTCGAGATCCTTAGTCTCCTTTTCAATAACAACTAATGAAATTAAATTGATGAACTTACATATCAATAACTATGTCAAATTTACATAAATCCCCTCAAGTATTTTACATTATTAAATTTCTATTTTGTATCTTAACACTCTATATAAATCTATCTTCTTTAAACTAAAACTATATTCTTAAATTCATGACAATTGAAACAACTACACAATAAGGTTTAAAAACAAAACATAGTAAGAGCTCCTTTAAGGTATCCACACAATGTACACTAAATTTGTTCTACAATTTATATATACAACCATAAAGTACAGTGCAACGTACAATCTCTTGTCTCTACTCTAACAAATTTTGAAATGTCATTCGCCTGATACCAGGTTGATAATGGTCTAGTCTGCTATTGAGCATCTTATCTGCACTGCATCTTGCGATTTCCACCCCCTCCCTAGTCTGTCTTTCTAACGGTTTCTTGTATGTCTGTATTATGTTCATTTTGAATCTTGCATCTTGGTTCACATGTGATTCCCGAATGTGTTTTGCAAAGGCATTATTCATATGTCTATCATTACTGTGGTTCCTTATTGCCTCCAAATGCTGCCTTCCCCTAATGTACCCAGATCTGCCAGACTCCCCTATATATATCACTTCTTTTCCCCCCTCACTACATGTCAAACACATCCCTTTATAAACAACCCCCTCTCCATTGCAATCTCCTTTGCCCCCAAATTTGTGAATCATACAATCCTCTCTTCCACAATCCTTATTTTCTTTTAGTCCTGGCAACAAATCTCTAACTTTTATTCCTGCCTTCTCTACCATTTTATCATTGTAATGTCTTATGTCTTTTACTCTATGAACTCTTAATGTATGTTTAACAATTGTTCTGGATTTTATTGCATATATTTGTATTATCTTTTTTTATTATTGCTATTGTGTGTAGCGCTTCTGAACTTATGGATTTAAGCGCCATATAAATGAAATTATAATTATTATTATAATAATTTAGAAAACCATTACATTTCATATGCCTGAAACCATTATTTGAATAAACTGTCGAAGATTTCATGATGCCTGTGATGGCACAGCAGAAGTCCCCTCCCCCCGCCTCCTCACAGCCAGCAGACCAGCCCTGGGTGATGCCCACAGGGAACACAGACTTCAAATTCAATTTTGATGTTCCTAAATAAAAAAACAAGACATTTGGCGTATGGTGGTCCAATTAAAGCCTAGTAGTGTGTGACTGTGTTTTTAAGTGTGACTGGACACAACGGTATGACTGAGTGGCTGGAAGCTAATCACTTTCACTCCGGCTCTTGACATGATAGAAACACCAGTATATATGGAACTCGGATACCGTTAATTTAGGCATACTTAAAAAAAAAACAAGCATTTCTGTGAATGTTCCTATACATTATGAATCATTGTGATAAATACTATTTTTTGGATAATTTTTATTTATTCCCTTATTAAAGTTTCAGAATGAGTTCTACTGTATTAGAAAGATTGTTACCAATAATGGAAGTTGTATTATGAATTTCTTATCCCTTATAGTGTTGTGTGGATGCTGTGTAGAAAATTTAGGGTTTTTTTTCTGCAAGACTCCTAGTATAGTGTATTTCTCTCATTATCATCACATGATTGCTTCACCTTTGTAGTTGATAAAAATTGCTGAGAAAAGACCTAACAAATTTTCATCACCAATTTACTCCTGGAGAATTTTATGAACTATTGTTTTTTTGCCTTTCATATCAGTATCATTTGCATTTATTGTGTGGGTATGTGAGTGCACATGAGTTCTACATGGACTTTGTAAAGATACTACATATTTATTAAAGATAAATTCTTTCAGATGTATTTTTGATGACAGATGTTGCAGGTTTCAGAGAAAGTATTAATTTGAGTTTCATCATAATTTTTAATGTAAATCCAGAGTCATGTTAGTGAACTTCCGAGTAGGCGTTGGTTCATGATTTTTAGCATTGAAATGTTTGTCATATTCATTTTTAAAAATTCATTATATTTTCATTATTTTCTATCAAATTATCATATATTTTGACATATAGTGAACAATGTTGAAATCTTTCAGCATTTTTCTGTATTTCCTTTAAATTTATTTATTTTGAGTAAGCCACAAATAATAAAAACAAAATTTGGTAGTTAATGTTCTGTTAATTAGGTATGCAGTATATGGAATCATTATTATCTTTGTATATATTTGTCTACTGCTTATTAATCCAAAAACTAAAATGTACATAAATATATCAATTTTAATTTAAATCTCGAGGCAATAGCTTCCTGTTCACAAATAAATAAATAAATATTTAGTAAAAATTATAATAAAATACAAATAAAATTATATAAATGATATTTATTTATTTATTCATTTGTGAACAGGAAGCTATTGCTTCGAAATTTAAATTAAAATTAATATATTTATGTACATTTTAGTTTTTGGATTATTAAGCAGAAAATAAATATAATATTTAACGTAAACATGTATTGAAAACTAACCCCCCCCCCCCCATGAAAATATTAATACAAAGGCACACCACAGTGCATTGGTTTGACCCTTTTCATTATTACAAATATACATGTTACAGTAAGAACTTAATACATGAAATGGTAGCTAACATTATACATATTTACAAAGAAAGAACGTTTGATATAATGGATATGAGCTTATCATTTTTTTTTACTTGGGCCAACCTGCAATTCACAACGTCCTCGTTGCAGTCACCACACATGAACAACAACAAAGATCATTGCAAGACTGCGACCTGTAATATGTCAGGCATGCCATAAGAACCTTTGTAGCTGGTTACAGTCAAAATAAAAAAATTAAAAAGAGCAGGCATCTTTGAATAATTCAGTAACTTACCTTAATAATTGATCTGTAAGGTGACACTTCTTTTTAATTGTAAGTATTATTTTCATCACTCTACCAGCATGACATGAACTAAAGCTATTGCCTGTATCCCATATATTGCTACTGTAATGTTTATCTCTCACATTTGCATTCACTTGCCTGACATGTACCTATTTGAGCTATTTAATGTGTAAGTTCTGCGGAGCAAAGTGCAACCAAATGGGGGTGAGTTTGCTCAGCACACACCACCATACCAAACAGAAAATCTGATTTGGAAGTTTCTCATTTTGGTGTGCACTATGTGAACAGTTTTGAAACGTATTGGACTTGATAACACCCGTTATTAAGTTTAATATTTTAAGATCACTTGTTTTAGTCAACTGGTAAAAGTGCAGTGTGGATATTGGTAGAATAAGGGAATAGATTTGAATGTGCATGGACATCAACCAAGTGTATTTTCCGCCAGGTGCCTTCGTATAGCTGGTTACAGTCAAAATAAAAAATAAAAAAGAGCAGGCATCTTTGAATAATTCTAGTACCTTACCTTAATAATTGATCTTCAGTGTGCTCAGTCACACAGCAGACGGGAGTTGGCGCAGTGATAGCCTCGTTAGCACCCCAGTGTACGTCCGGTGTACGGGAGTGGGGTGTACGCAGGTGCCCGTTTATCAGGCTGTTCACACCGCCCAATCCTGTGTCAGGCCCCGTTCAACACCCTCAACGTACTTTCTAAAGCCGAGGTAATATGCTCAACCGAATATGAGCAGGGAAACACGTGACGGGTTTCAAATGAAGGATTACAATATGGGAGTAAGGCAACGAAAGCATGTTTGTTTCAAAGTAACTAGTTTTCATACAAATACAATATCATATTTTTTGAAACAAATACCAATATTGTAAAAGAATTCGGGTAGACAAATACTGCTTTGAAAAGCCGTGGAATCGAACTGGCGATCTCTTGACACGACAGACCGGTCCTGCCTGTGTATAATCAAGCTCTCCAATCCATTGGGTCAACATTGCCACACCTTCAAGTATAAGTACGAAATTTAAGGTTATAGGGCTACTTAACATGCATGGTACTTTTTATAGTACCCTGAGGTTGTTTAGTACATTTTAGTACATTCAGAACCAAGTAGGCTACTCGAGTCTTTACTTCGCGTGGGCGGGGTTCGAACCCCGGACCTCTTGGTTAAAAGTGTCGCAGTTTTATGCTTGACCACACACGGACTCTAGTTCTGCTACTGCCAGCTGCGTGGCGCCACGGAGGCCGCTTGGCGGCAGCATTGTCGCCGCTTGGCGGCGCCACCTGTCTGGGGGGGCTGGTGCTGACCAGAGAAGATGATGTGAGAATTGTATTGAACATAGGCAGATCCAGAAGGGGGTTCCCCGGCAGGTTTCCCTATAAATACAAAATCATGTTATTTGTTTGAAAAGACTTGATGTTAACTTAGGCAAATAGGGGCCCCCCTTTTTCCCCTAAAAATACTTTGTTTTCATAGGGTAAATGTGTAAAAGTTTGTTTTTTATGATGGCCCATTTTTTCCAAAAACCTGGATCTGCCTATGCTATATATACTTAGGGATCATTCACAAATGACGTCATGAGGGAAGGGGGGGGTCAGAGACAGATGACGAATGATGATGGGGGGGGGGGGCTGGTGTTGTCCAGAGAAGATGATGTGGGAATTGTATTCAATGCAAAATATCAATATGGTGTGAACATTATATTCCTTCAGTTTGTCTTACCATGCATAATAAAAAAAATGTCCAAAATACAGTCCAAAAACGTGATCCAAAATTTTATTTTATTGCTAACATGTTTTCAAACCCACAGGTTCCTTTTCAAACAACATGATGTTGTCATAAATTTTATCTTAAGTAGGTGTGAATATTGTTTTGGGGGTTCCGTAATGTACTCGATGGTGTTTGCAAAGTTAATACAAATTTGGCTAGTTATAAATGAATATAATCTGGTTCTAATAATGTTTGAACTGTTTCTTTCCTTCTTTTTGCGCTTCGGCAATCACCATCTTGTGATATTGTTTGAGATTTCTTTCTTCACCATTCATATGGGTATTTGTAAGGGCCGGGTGTGGTGTGGTTGGGGAGGGGAAGGGATAAGAAATGTCCTTATATGGTAGCTTCATGTACATGTTCCTGCCCAACTTCACCAATTCGGGGTTCTAACGTCTATCTATAAAATTTGATAGGTGATACCTTGCTGTCACAAGATGGTTCCTGTCTGAAAAGACTTGATGTTAACTTGAAATAGACGACGACCGCGGTCCTAAAAACGAAAAAATTTTAAAAAGTTCAAGGATTTGTTTGATTATGATGGCAGTTGAGATGATTTTATGAGAATAATTTCAATGTAATAAATGTTAAAATTTAAAAAACAATTTACGATCAGCGTCCACTTTACATGTCCGTGTGCGGTGCACGTGTGCTTTAGGTGGTTGTCGTCTGGGACTTCGGTCTGTCGGGTCTGAACGCATCTGTGCAGGTGATAAATACATAAACGCAAATAACATACAAGATAAAAATACACTAAAATACACTAAAACACACCATAATACCTAAAAGACATAGTAAAATGAAATGTGATACTAACGTAAGGGGGTTTCAGTTCGAGAGGTGTGTTGCACAGTGCAGGAGACAATGGGAGTTACTGGTAGAGGGCTGTGGGAGACGCAGGGAAGGTAGAAGGATTGCAGGGGGTGGAAAGGGAAAGAGGAAAGGACTAAATGTTTTCGATAATTTGAAGAAAAAAAAAAAAAAAAAAAAAACGAAATTTGATCCCCAGCAACAAGCGACAAATTGGACCAGTCGGTAAAAAAAAAAAACAGTAAAAACTGCGTCTATATAACTTTTTTCATAAATGTCCATTTGGGCTGCACTGTAATTAAAGCAATCCTTGCAGGTCAAAAGGCTTGCTGGAGTGTCCAAATAGTAAATATTCGTGCTGGTGTGTTCAAAATGATAGAAATAACTCCTAGGACAGATGAAATAATGAAAAATCATTGCGACAACCATAAAATAGACCACAAATCATTAAAATTGCATAAAATATGTCTTTTCACATTTAGTTGTGAAAAATCAATGATTTTTTGTACCAATGAGCAGAAAATAATTTTAGTTGTGAAAAATCAAGGATTTTTTGTGGAAATGACCAGAAAATTTGGATAAGATGTTATTTTATGAGAATAATTTCAAGTAAGTAAATGTTAAAATTGGAAAAATACGGCAGCAATCAAAAACTTCAGCTGTGTTCAGTATAATCTCTAAAGCTTTGTGACAATCGCCCCCCCAGAGCAGATAGAGGATAGGTTTGCTCCAAATACAGACTCGGCCGGGAATTGAACCCATAAGCTACCATTTTGGAAGGGTTGGATGATTATAAACTCCTGGAGAATTTTGTGAAATAGTTTTTTGCCTTTCAAATCAGTATCTATTTGCATTTATTGTGTGGGTATGTGAGTGCATGAGTTCTACATGGACTTTGTAAAGATACTACATATTTATTAAAGCTCAATCAAATTCTTTGAACTTTATTTTTAGTGTATTTAAATGAGACATGAAATAACAGACATTGCATGTTTCAGATTTTGGAAGGGTTGGATGATTATAAATTGGAGAATTTTTTGAAATAGTTTTTTGCCTTTCAAATCAGTAATTTTCAATGTAAATCATGAGACAGACTTTTAAAGATACTACATATTTATTAAAGATAAATTCTTTCAGGTGTATTTTTTAACAGACATTGCATGTTTCAGAGAAAGTATTAAATTGAGTTTCATCATAATTTTCAATGTAAATCATGAGACAGTTTAGTTAGGCGTTGGTTCATGATTTTTACCATTGAAATGTTTGTCGTATTCATTTTTAAAATTCATTATATTTTCATTATTTTCTATTAAATTATTATATATATTGACATATAGTGAACAATGTTAAAATGTACATTGTTGGAATCATTCAACATTTTTCTGTATTTCCTTTCAATTCATTTATTTTGAGTAAGCCACAAATGATAAAAACAAAATTGCTAGTTATTTTTTTTCACTATTAATAATAACCATAAGCCTGTTTCCCAGAGTATATTTATTACAGATAACTCTTAAAAACATGTCATAACTTTATTAACATAACTGATTAAGTGTTTGGCAACTGCTTGGTCCATTTGACAAAACATAGTTTGTCATTAACTGAACATTGAAGTCTAAATTCCAGTAAGCTTATTTACAACGCATCCGTAAAACAGTGAACATATATAAGAATATAAAATCTAATCTATAAACTACTACATCATATATGCAAGATAAAGTAATAAACACACACGAATAAATATGTAAAAAAGTGATTACAACAAAATGAACAGTAAGGAATACATTGGGAGAAAAAAGTCAGCAGTATGTTTTAATATAATTCCAATCAATCAATCGTAGACTAACTGATAACTATCTGTAGACTTCGTACTGATTATTTGTGATTAATTCATATCTAGTAGACTCAAGTTACAAACAATAACACCAGATGTGATACATAAATAAACATGATTTTGAAATTAATCAAGTGGGTTGCAAAAAAAACAAAAAAAAACATTAAACATTGTTCCAAAATTATATTCCTTCAGTTTGTCTTACCATGCATGATAAAAATTGTTCAAAATATAGTCCAAAAACGTGATCCAAAATTTTATTTTAATCAAAATGACTATAAAATTTTTTATTATGCATTAAGACAAACAGTGAGATAATAATACCTCAAAACTATTTTAGTTGCATTCCAAAATAAATGATTTACAGTGGATAATAATCTAAAACTAGCATTATAAGATACATAAAATCAGATTGAATCCATTATATTTCTCCAAGCATTAACTTTCAAAGCAACTACCTAGCACCATGAACACAGGGTCGTATAACCCTCAACGTTTTCTTGGTTTATTTTGCAAGAAAATTTTTACATTTTCTAGACTAGCCAACAAAATTGTCGATCTGTAGACTAAGGGAGCATACACAAGAATCTATAGCACCATTAACAAAGGGACTCCCCACGCCGCTACACAGCAAATATATGTCATAGCCAATAATTGTAATTACATTCACAGAACAATTAACAGATATATCAAACGGTAAAACCTGAAAACCCAATGTGACGTACCATTTATCATTTAATCAAAAATCACACACAAAAATATTTTAATTGAATAAAATCTTAGACATAAAATTTATCTATCCATTGAAGTTCTCCTTACATTCATTGTTTACTTTTTTTTTGGTTCGTTGTTCTATTTTTGCTGCTTTAACGCGGTCTAAATTGAATTAAAATTAGATTTATGTTGGTCCAAATTTTGTTTACTTTGTTCTTTTGACATGTTTCGATACTACCGGTATCCTTTTCGGATTAAAATTGAATTTTCAAAATATCAGTTCCAAAGTTTTGGAGCTGATATTTTGGGACTGATATTTTGAAAATTTAATTTCAATATTTGAAAAGGATACCAGTAGTATCAAAACATGTTAAAAGAATAAAGTAAATAAAATTTGGACCAACATAAATCTAATTTTAATTTAATTCATCCCGCGTAAAAGCAGCAAAAATAGAACAAAGAATAAAAGAAAATGTAGCATTTATCATTTCAAATAATAACCATGATGGTTTGTTTCATGAATCATTCACTTTACTTGCAATTTTCAAGTCACATACAATGCTGTTCAGATCTTTGAATCTTCAATTTCCGTGGTATTTCTCACTTTAACCTTTCTGTTTGCGGCTGATTTTCTTGGACTTGTCTGTAGTTTTCGGTGGGGGAGGAGCCCCTGAAAACAGTTAATGTAAAAGTAAATGTAAAACCATATGCATCATAAAAGTGTGAACTTTTCAAACTACCATACACAGCAGTCTTTAATTAGAAAAAATTACAATTTATGGAGTGAGCTTTCATATCAATGAATATTTACTATTGGAATTTCAATTATCTAGATTTTGTCATGATCACAACTTTGAGGTTGCACACGAGTGTGGATCGTTTGATGGTTGTAAATTGTAATCACTGCCGAGTGTATAGCAGATGTTGTAATTAGCTTTTTCAATTTGAAAAAAAAACAACATTTCCTTCCTATATTAGTTCATACTGATACTAGGTCTAAAAAATATAACGGTAAATACATACTGAAAAACTAGAATATTTTGTGGCTATTAAATTTTGCCATTTTCATCTATAAATTATTTTGTGACTATTCAATTTTGCGATTTTGGTCCATCCCGGACCTACTTTACATCAAATTTTTATGTTTGCTGACTATTTAACTTTGCGTTTTTGCATCTATCCATGAAATCCGCGAATTAAATCGTGCGCAAACATTCTAGTTTTACAGTATACAGATTAAGCGTAGAATTGTATGATTCTGTTTGAGATGGTAGTTTAGTTTCACGCACCTGCTGCGATATGTCGGCTGTACAGAAATTTGTATGTGTCTGCGCGGATGAAATCAAAAACGTGGGACACGCCAACCTGAAAAAAGACAACAATTATTAACATTCAGCATACAGTTGAGAACTGTGCTCGAGAAAACACAATTTTTCATACATGCAAAGTATACTTTTTCATCATAAATTCTTAATTATACTATTAGGTCTTCAGTATTTATATTTTTTGTTTGTTTGTTTTTTCTGTTTCTGCTGCCTTATAATCGATAAACAAAGTCCTATTTTTAGTGAAGAATCAAATTTATTTAGACATGTTTCGACATCTCTAGTGTCCTTCTCAATTTAATTTTAAAAATATAGAATATTATTAATTTATCACTAATTTTACTGTAATATTCTATATTTTTTAAATTAAATTGAGGACACTAGAGATGTCGAAACATGTCTAAATAAATTTGATTCTTCACTAAAAATAGGACTTTGTTTTTCGATTATAAGGCAGCAGAAACAGAAAAAACAAACAAACAAAAAATGCGATCACATGCTGCATACCATATGTCACAAATCTTGTCTCAGTATTTACAAAAGTTATACGATGATTCATACTGGTGTTTTCATATTACAGTCATTATCACCATTTATTAATTTCTTTTTCAAAAACATTGACAACATTGCACATTGCATTATTTTGATGAAATTTTGTCAGTATAATTTTCAAATATTTCCAGTAACAGTTGTGAATGTTTCATAAATATCAGACTAGTTGAAGTACTTAGTAGTTTCATCAACTTTTATAGTAAACATATCTAGTTGAGTTTACCACAACCCTAATGTATTGACTAGACTTGAAAATACATCATTTTACATGAGGTTAGATGGAGAGCTACGAGAAATACTGGTCTGACCATGGGCCCCAGCATCATGGGAGGTGTGTATAGTATGTATACTACTATGATTTACAAACACTATACCGTACACATTGAGTAATGTATTTGTAAATCATACATACCATACACCCCCAATGTAAAGGGGCCCAATCCTTTCCACCATGATGCTGGGGCCCTTGGGTCTGTCCTTCATGAAACTTTCACTTTTGTTGCCAGAGGATTTGAAAACTACACTGAACATAATCTACTTAGTTAACAAATACCAAACTAGGAGTCAAAACATTCTCTCTTCCTTAACTAAATATTCTGTATATTTGGCCTACAGCACTCGGTCTCATTGTCAATCGTGTATCGCTTTCTTTTACGGCTGTATTCTTGATAAGATGAAAATTTGTTGTTCTAAAGTTTAATTTTGATTTCAATTTTACTCATAAACGTTTTCGAGCTCCAGAAGGCTCCTTTTCAAATTATACCCCAAAAGAAATGAAGCACGTAAAATTGAAATCAAAATTAAACTTTAGAACAAAAAATTTTCATCTTAACAATATTCCTTTCCTAACTCAAGCAAAAAGGTAGCATTGATACAGTCAGCCTGACCTGCCTTCTACCTATGTCATATACCTCCAAATGAAAGATGCTAGCCTGGAACTATTTTATATCCTTTTTTTTCTTCGTTTGCTTATTCCAACAAAAAAAAAAAAAATAACTAAAAACATATATATATATTTATTTAAATTTCGACACAACAGATTTGATTTTGACAAGGGCACTGTTGTGTCGAAATTTAAATAAATATATATATATGTCTTTAATTAATTTTTGTTTTGTTGGAATAAGCAAAAGAAGAAAAATAAGGATATAAAATGAATCCATTTGCTATATACCAGTTAACAACAACATTAATCTCACCTGGAACTGGTCTGCGATGGGGGGCACCCAGGGGTTGTTTTCTCCCTTGAACACCTGCTTGCTGCCGGTCATGTCCAGAGTCCCCAGCTCCGGGGGCAGCACGGTCAGACGGTTACCCTGCAACACAACACAACACAGCGTGCATTCATGCAAACTAAGATAAATTTATTGGCTTTACAGAATTTGTTGTAAACATGACTAAGTATGAGAAATAACAACAATAACAATAATAGAATAAAAATATGACAAACTGAATAAACTGATTTGTTGATCAGTATTACGACTTATAACAACTTCAGAAGTTAGAAGTGAATGAATTAAAGTTAACATTACAAAAACTAATAGCACTAGAGACAAATGTGTTGTTTGACCTTTCTGTTTTTACACGGAATACATTAAACCTTTGTTTACTTGGGAGAATTACAAATTTTTTATGAAACGGATGGGTATTGGCCAACAACGGTTAGAAAGATGGAGCGACAGGATATAGTGATAAATTTGGAAACACACGCATTGTAGTAAATGACACATCAAACAGCAGTAGCACAGAAGACTTCACGACGTGTTTTTCTGTTCGTCCATTTCAATATTTGATTTCAATCAATCTGACTTAAAAATTAGTTACCAAATACCAATTATCCAAGCGACATTATAAAGTCATTCAAGTGATTATTTCATTTTTAAGAGTCAACTGACATTCAGAATTGATTAATCACATCCAATATCACTTGTAAGTGTATTCAAAGTCTATGGACTATACTTTTCTGACTATAAAAAGCCATAAAATCTGACATATTGAAGACTATTGAGTACACAGCTTTCCAGGACAATGTAAAAACATTTCTTTTTACTACTGCTTTCGGGAGTTAATGTGAAATTATTATTATGTTTATTTCTATTTTTTCTTCCAGTATAGGGCACTTAAATTCCTCAACAGCCAAAATTTGTTGTGTAGATCATTTCTGAGGGGGAAATATACCTATTTTGAGATGTGACAATAGCTCTTGATTTTTTATGAGAAATAAGAATGGCGGTCAATTTTTTTTTGAGAATTGTGAGAAATTGTGAAACTGTGAAATGAGAATGGTTAGAAAATTAATGAGAATGACCCTGGATTTTGCTGAGATTTGAGAATGGGGTAGGGTATATTTTCCCCTCATTTCTGTCCTACATTGCTCTAAAGCTTCCCCCACCTGTATGTGGAGTTCTCGCAGCCGCGTCAGATCTCCCAACTCCTTGGGCAGAGAAATCAGATCGTTCTCCCGCAAACCCAGGATCTGTAGGTTCTTCAGACGCCCAATTTCAGCGGGGATTGTCTCAAAGTCGTTATCACCTAAAATTAATACGCAAGGTACAATGAAAAATTTGAATTTTATTTTATTTTTCATCTTTTTTTGTTGTTCAAATATTAAATTTCAAATTAAAAAAAAATTTTTTTAAGCAGAATAATATTTTGCACACTTTTTAGGTGCCTTTTCACACAAAATGAAAAATTCTTTCTTAAACTTAAAAGATTTATATCGTGAACAGAAAGTCTCAAGAAATTTTTTTGCGTTGAATACACATAAATTTGTGGTGTTCATTTCGATTCCACATTCTTTCTGGAATTAATTTTCCTCACTGACCCAGGTACAGGGCACGAAGAGTTTCCAGGTTGAAGAAATTTGCTGGCAGACTTTTCTCGTTCAGGTTGTTGTAGGTCAGATCCAGAACTTGAATGTCAGCGAAATTTCCAAACCCGCGCGGAAGAATGCTGAGCCTAAAGAGTAGTCAAATGGTCATTCTTGTTATGTAGGCAGACGAGTTATTCATTGGATGTACAGATCTAGACACTAAACAGCATGTTTAGGGAACGATCATAAAGAACGATACCGGGGGGGGTCATCCTTTTTGGGGCGCGAAGAAAAATTTAACCGACCTCTCCATCAACACAGGTCTACTAAAGAAAATGTCCTCTATATAGTCATTGCATTGCTAAAAGAAAATATTTGAACAAAATATACCATAGCGTGATAAAAAAGTTCAGCAACACCCACCACCACCCCCAAAGGGAATCAGAAAAGTTGGATGACCCCCCACCTTTTTGGACGACCCCCCCCCAGTATCATTATTTATGATCGTTCCCTAACAAGTTGCTAGATCTAGTTGAAGCTTTTTTTTAATCAAATCAAATAACCAGTTGTACCATATACAATCACAGCTCACCTGTTCATGCCAAGGTTGAGGATTTTGAGTTTAGGCAAGGTGCTAATAGATGGAGGAAGTTCTTCAATGTGGTTGTTGAATAAGTTGAGGTGCTCCAAGTTGATCATGTCTGCGATGGTTGGAGGGATGATGGAGATTTTGTTGTGTGAGAGAGTAATCCGGGTCAATTGACGCATGGAAAGAATCCCCGGAAGATCAGAGAATCCAGATATTCCCTTATCCACGGCTTCTAACTCCGTTCCGTTGGTGGAACGAAGTTCCTCAACTATTTTCTTAAATTTAGACATTTTGATGGCCGTTCTAATAAGGAAGTACCTTGCAAATTTATAATATTTTTGTGCCAAAGATTCGTGCTAATTCAGTTCTTTTTTACATTATATTGTCCATAATATTCAAATAATTAATAATATTGCAAAAAATATGTATTTTTATATATTATTACTTATTTAAATACCTAAATATATGTGTGAAACGCAATATTTGATTAAGAAAGGTAAAAAAGGTTTTAACAACAACGTCCCTCACTTTACTTATAAATGTTATGTTTGCGTTGTGAACATAACACATGCACAAATGCATTAATTAATTAGATTTCATTCGATTGAATGCCTTTTTCTGTTTATCTTTTTTAGTATAGTTTTAGGATTCTTTTCAACAATGTCAATATGAATTTTAATAGAACACAATCACATTTAATTTTGATCTGGCTAAGAGTTGATTTTTTTTATTGCATTGTAATAGAAATTTTCATTTAACATCCTAATGTTTTTGTATATTAAACATATAGCAAGACTATTCATTATATACACTGGAATTTAATTGTATAATAGATATAGGATATACTCATTATATGCCATGTGCACTGTGAAATGTTTATTATATAGAGCAAAGACTTCCATCCTTGTTTATTTGTTGCGTGTCATATGTTATACATACACCATGAATTAAACAAGTGTACTGTGGTAGCTTTTTATCATGAACCGTACACAGTCTAAGACCCCATCATCTTTGAACTTTTGCCCCACATATTCAACGGTTTTTCATATTTATAATCCCAGTACATATATTTTTCCTGATCAGAGCAGGTTATGCAAAAAAAATGAGGAAAAGTATGTTGCAAAAAGTGAAGAAATGAAAAATGAAATTAATAAGATGGACTCTTCTTCATTGTATCAAAGTTGAAATCAAAATTATCACCCCCAGCAAGATTATAAACAAAGTTAAAAATATAGTTTAAAGTAAAGATTGTATAATAATATTTTAAAAACAAATAGAACAAAAAATAATCTAAGTAAAGTTTATTATTACTTAAAATCTTGAAACGTTATTTAGGATAAAATGTTCTTCACCTAAATAAATAATGTCTACAAAAAGATCTATGAACAATTTCTAAAATTAAGCAGTAATAATTTTAAAATTAGCTATATTTTTTAAATGATATAATACATTTGAAATTTGTTTACATAGGCTATATTACTGTCAGATCAATTCTATCTCAAAATTCTGCAAATTTCTTGACTCAGCAAAACATTGATTTTGTATATATATAAGTAAATAAATACTAAACACTATGCATGAGAAAAAATAATGAATAAAATGCAGAATGGAAGCACAAGAGAAAATAATAAAATAATGCAAGTACTATTCATTGGTACAAGTTTAGAGTTAGTACTGTAAAATTATCCACCACACAAAAATTATGTTTTGATTTTAGAACATTTGAGTATCACGTTTTCTTACTTTAATACTACAAAATACAAGAAAAATAACATGACCACAATGATTTCTGGGTACAATATACAAAATGTTAACAAATGCAAATTTACCAGATCATTAAATAATACAATAAAAATGTAATGCACAAAAATTGTAATCGCATAGATATATGTATAGATACTGTGAACAAACGGAAGTTTCAAACATATAATCTCAGTCAAAATAGGGTTCCTAACCAGGTCAAAGTCTCTATCAACAATTAAAAAAAAAAATGACATCAAATTAAACATTCAAATTGCATAACATTATCACCTGTTAAATAAAGAAAATACACATGCTTTTTAAAATAATACTCACACAATTCTAAACATTAACACACATAAACTCCAATTACACAAAAGGCACAATATAACACAAACATTTAAATTTTCTTGCCAGTTAATTAAGTAAGAAAACAAGATCAGTAAGACACAAACATCTTTTTTTAAAGAAAACAACAAATATAACGTATGAAAATATATTTGTAAAACTAGATATGTCATCTGTGCTTTGCACACAGAAGATTTAAGTACACTTCCTTCTTGATAGCACCAAAGCTTGTAACAATATACAAATATCTTTTTTTTCCCTATAGAACTATAAAATCCAAAGGCATTGTAACTTTTGAACAGTCTTAAACGGTACACAGAACCTCCACATGAATTTTATGGCCACCTTCGATTGCCGTGAATAAAGTCATCAAAGGTTCAGTTTTGTTTACATGAAGTAATTTTGCAATGCGTTATTTAATTGCTGCCCAAATCTGTTGTCAGTGGATTGATCAGTGTTCTTTGCCGACAGAAAGTCTGGTGAAGTGAAAGCGATATCACACATTGTATGTCAGTAAATTGGTAAATTCGGCAATCGGAGGTTTAGACCATTCAAATGGGAGGAAAAGCGCACAAATATTCGTACACGATCCAAGTTCACAATGTTACATGTTCAAATTCTATGATTTTATCAAATTAACTTACATACACTATACAAATTGTCCATTTTAATTAGTATGAAGTAATTAAATTATACTTATAGGTTTTAACAATATAACGTATTCTAAATAATATTTAGTGAACCATATACATTGCATCACACAATATTTTAAGTAAAATATAAGGGCTGTAACCATAGTATACACTAACTGTGCATTTAGTATACATATTCAGTTAGCAATTATAACAATAAAATGACATCAAACTGACGTACCACAGTTAATTTGACATTTTCAATGTTATTTACTTTTGCATTAGAAAATTATAACCAATTAAATGCAAGGTAATAATGCAATAAACCCCACACCAGTACACATTTTATAAAGCCTACCCAGCAAAACCAGGGACACATCACTTAATTTCATTATACAAATTGCCACAGAACTGGTTTGTATTAGCCACTTGTCCACTCATAAAAACTTGTGTAGGATGAGTAAAAAGTTTTAGCAACTCGACCTTTTGAGGAGTAACAATTCTGGTCAATTTGACATACAGGTTAAGAGTTTATACAAGGACCAGTACATTTTTTTTTGCAGCACAAGTAGATATTTGTCCTGCTGACGAGTCGCACTTTTCCATATAATCCTCACCCTGCTTTTTATAGTCAGAAAAGTTTAGTCCATAGACTTTCAATACACTTACAAGTGATAATCTGAATCAGTTGACTCCTAAAAAAGAAAATATCCCTTGAATGACTTTATGTCACTTGGATATAATTGGTATTTGATAACCAATCTTTGAGTCAGATCCTGACCCTGCTGTGGCGGTCACTACAGCTCTGTGGTCATCCGGTGGTCAGTGCCTGGATGCGGCGTGCGTTGCACGTCTTACACAGCAGGTGTTCGTCGAGCGGGTAGCAGCCGCGGCCCTCTGACTCAGACGACAGCACCAGCCCACAGTCCTGGCAATACAAACATGGGTTGTTATTAAACAAGTTCATTAGCAATGTATTTGATATTATATGTTAAATGAATTCTTCTTGTCAATAGATGAATATTGGATATTAAAAATAGTCTAATATTTCAATGGCTGTCGGTCCATCTGTTTCAAAGAAACGAGGTCATTTTCTAGGTTGTTTTCTTCCAAGGAAATGACCTCATTTGTTTGAAAAAGATGAACTGACAGCCATTGAAATATTAGACTTTTTTTAATATCCAATATTCAGCTATTGATGATAAAAATTCATATTTAATATATAGTAAACATGGATTGGAAATTAACTGGCTGTCTGTAAGTATTTTCATTATATATATAGTCAATAGTCAGCGGCGACCCTCCGTCTCAGACAACAGCACCAGGCCACAGTCCTACACTGCAATACAAACATGGCTGTAAGTATTTATGTTTATATATATCATGAAAAAATTAAGTCAATTTGATTTGTTTACTCGAGTTTCATGCATCATTCGCAATTATCAGAACAAAAATGAATGTACAGCTATAGGATTGAATATTGTTTCTGTCAATCCTATAGCTGTACATTCATTTTTGTTCTGATGATTACAGACAGCCAGTTAATTTCCAATCCATGTTTACTATATATTAAATATGAATTTTTATCATCAATAGCTGAATATTGGATATTAAAAAAAGTCTAATATTTCAATGGCTGTCAGTTCATCTTTTTTAAACAAATGAGGTCATTTCCTTGGAAGAAAACAACCTAGAAAATGACCTGGAAACCATTAAAATATATTTATATATATATATAACCAATAGTCAACGTGTGTAAATATGTCTGGTGGATTTTCGTTATTGGTATAAAACAGTGGGTCTCACTATTCAATTATTTTAATGTATTTATCTGCTTATCTTTCAAAAATAAATTCATTTTTTTATTTTATCTTTTATTTATTTATTTTTAGAATCATTTTTCAAATTCGAATTTTTTATTTCTATTATTTTATATTTTAAGAGTTATTTTTGAAAGATAAGCAGGTAAAAACATTAAAATAATTGAATCAGGATCTACAATTATGGACTTGTACAGTGTAACCTGCAAAAGTCACAAGTCCTGTATAGTAATTAATAGGTACGGTTCTACTTTTGTTCAAAAAACGAAAAACGAAAAACAAAACACTAGTCATGCCTTGCCTGAGCACCTACTAAAACTAGTTGCACATCACTTAGTTCTTTAGATAAATCAATGTCACAGTGCTGGGGTGTGCCTGAGTGCACGCTCAGACAATGTCCAATGCTAAACTTACTCTATTTGAACAGCACCCGACCGCAGTCCTAAACACACAACACACCACAATACAAACAGGGAGTGGAAATTAACTGGTTGTAAGTATTTACATTATATATCTAACCAATAGTCAACATGTGGGTGACACATTTTAGTGAACATTGCTTCAGTCCTGAGACAAACCGCAAGTATTTCATTCATGCAGTTTTTAAAGTCTCATGACAAGTTGTTGTTTTTTTCAAATCTCACGCAAATCGTAAATGATTGATTGTGTAACGTGAATATTTGTACATGTACATGTACTTTGTACACTGTTTGGGTAATAGTCTGTTTTAGTGTGGAGATAACAGTATTTATGCACGAGTGGTGTTTTTATCTGCACGTGTTCCCTGACGCTCACTTGTGTAGACAAAAACACCACGCGTGCACAGCTAATAGTATCTCAACACTAAAACAGACCATTGCCTCTTAATCTCCCACTTTAACAGAATTATCTAACTCTATGGTATCGGAAAATCTTTCACAAAGTGGTGGGGAGATAAACTGATCTCCTATGACTCTGAACCAATCGGAATAGCGAATGAACGGCAAAGTGGAGAGAATCTCAATTATTTAAGTGTCACTTCTAAATGTAGAATTGTGTTTAGAAAATGTTTGAAACCATAACAGAAACAAAGACATTTAAATAGAATGATAATGTTTATTGAATGGAGCGTGTAAATCATGACGTCCTCACCTCGCACTTGTAGCAGTTCGTGTGGAAGCTTTTGTCCATGGCCACGATACGGACGGTTTCCTCAGACCCGGAGCTCGGCATGATGGGAAGGTTACACACACAGCAGCGCGGGGCAAACTTCCTGTAATGCGTAAACAAATACGGATGATTTACCCGGAATTTCTATTGTTAGTTATTTTTACATTATTTTTGTACTTTTTGTTTTTCTTTCTATGCTATATTTAAAAAACAAACAGTGTTAAAAATTGTTCAAAGCCTTTTTATTTTAAAGATTTTCAGCTCTACAGAGCGCTAATCATTACTTTAACGTAGCGGGGAATTTCTGTCAACTTGTGGAGGGAATCAGGATATGTTTTGTATGTTATGTATGCACGCAAAGTAGAAAATGAAACACACTTCCTTTTTAATTGTAATTTTTATAAAACTGAAAGATCAAACTTTCTTCAGAATACCAGAGACGTTGTACTTACTTACTCTTTGATCAATAACTTCAAAATTCTATGTAACTCACACCCCAGGCTACTATCTAAGTTTATTAATAATATTTGGACAAAAAGGAAAGATGGTATGTATAAAATATAAAAGAAATAATGAGGCTTCTCTAGGATTTCCTCTGTGACTGAATTTTATCTGGAATTGTGATTTAATTAAATTAAATTTTAACATGTGATAGGATTTGGAAAGAAAAGAAAAAACTATATGTACTGTATTTATTAAATTTTATTATTTGTATTTCTCGAATTGTATATTAAAAAAAAATTTAAGTGTGACAAATAGGCCCAATGGGCCGGGTGCTACTTCATTAAAAAATTATATTATATTATATTATGTAGTCAAATGTAACATATGTCACAATAATAAAAGATTTTAAACTAAACTATAAACTGTATGTAATTCGATATCTTTTAGAGCTAGAAGCTGTACTATTTCTCTTGTTTATATCAAAATCAGGGCCCGGCAAGTACCCGTCCTATCTTCTGACAGGTGAAAAATTTGTGTTACTTGTCCTATGGACGAGTATTCTCAGTCACTCCAGGCATCAATTTTAATTGAATTTACATTTACATTACAGTTTGTTGATTTGGACGTGTAAATCTTCGTAAGGACGGGTATATTTTTTAGGACACACGTATTATGTAAAAGTATGATTTTTCTCCTATTCATGGCCCTGATCAAAATATGATGACTGGTATTATAAATGATATTGGCTTCAATCAAATTATTTTCAAAAGCTTCGAGCTGTGTTTAGCACTCACTTTCATTTTCAAGCTTCTCTCTCTCGCATATAAGCTGTGTGCCTCACTTGTGGAAGTCTTTGATGCAGTGTATCTTTCCGGCCGCGTCCACAGTGAAGGGAACGCCGTCGAGCGAGCAGCCGCACGCCACACAGCAGAAACAGGCGGCGTGGTACGGACGCCCAGTCGCGCGCAGGATCTGACCGCAGACAGGAGGAAATAGGGCATGGTTTAATAATACTAAATATTCATTTTGAGAAAAATCCTTTATACTTGCTTTATCATAAGCCAAATATTTTCTCATGACCATTCACTGAACATTGGCCCTGATGAAGCCTTCTTGATCAAGAAGGAGAAAATATTTGGCTTATAATAAAGCAAGTATAAAGGATTTTTCTCAAAATGAATATTTAGTATTGTACAATAAGGAATCCAACGAATCTGTTCAATATAAGGCATGATTTATTTTATCAAATTCATAAAGTTCTTGATTGTAAAGTATACATCGTTTCGGTATATATCTTAATTGCCCATAAGTAAACGTCGTTCTAGCGACGCCGTGTTCTTCAGGATTACATACAGAATATTATCAAATACCAATAGGAATCAAAGCTGTCATTTTTTGTGAGATTTTCATTGTTTGAGAAAACGTACTTTACTTTTCTGGTAGATGCGCTGCCATCATTCTGACACGTGTTTTTAGACTGACATATTGTAAAATTAAACGGGAGTCGGTTTGAAAACGCGTGTTGGAATGACGGTGACCGCATCTATAGGCAAAGTGAGGAAGCTTTTGCACTCACCCGGTCTGTTATAGGCTTGGAGCAAACTGTACATTTCTCTAGGGTGTTCTGAAAAAAGCATACGCATAGATCATGATTATACATGAAGTCATTATTATAAAATTTTCAAATTTACAAATCTCTTATCTACAATACAAATACCAGATATTAGTGAAAATTAAAAATACATGACATTGTATATGATTGCATTCAATGGTTTACAAAAAATTTACATTTTCCAATCAACTACTATACTATGCATAATGTATTTGCGTTTAAAAGGAAAACTAGCTACATAAATATTATGACCATTAAAAAGCGGAGTGTTTTACCATGTAGCACTGTTCACAGTAGGGTCTCCCCTCCATGGCAAAGAACGCACAGCCCTGGAGGCACGAACCTGCGGGAAACATGGCACATTATTAAGATTAATTATTTGGTTTTAGGTGGTTCTTTTCATGTTATAGCTACTGTCTTTTCCACCGATTCACACTTCAAAAGTTTAAAAGACTCAAAAGCTCGACTACATCAAATTTTATTCTCTAATATATAATATTTGAGGTGTTTTTGAACACGAAAATATTAGAATAAAATTTAATTTAGTCTAACTTTTGATTCTTTTAAACTTTTGAAATGTGAATTGATGGAAAAGACAGTAGCCACAACAGGAAACATGGCAGAGATTGGTGGAACGGGCGAGCTCCGTAAATACAATAATTGACTATGAAGCATGCATCTAAATCACCAATAACTTAAAATTTGTTGAGCAAGGTTCATAGCATATTGGAAACCATGTATCATTTTGAGTTTGTTCTTTATAAATATGCTAAATTCCAAAATTAAAACCATATAATCACTAAATATATCTAAAAATTATTTACTGAACTGTTTTCGACTGTTGTTATAAAGAACGAACTCAAAATGATACATGATAAATCAACAATAAAGAATCAAATCTATTATTTGAATGGATTTCTACTTTTACAGGTGTCATGGCGGTAATCAAAAATAAGAATTTTTTGAAAAATATCTGTCATCCTTTCTTCAAACTCAAAAGATTGATGATTTAGATGGCATCCTTCAAATCACTGTTAAATAGCAGATTTATTCAAAGTTCATCATACAAGTATATAACGGTGTGAAACTCATGGAATTTTTACTCACAGACAACAAGGCTGCTAACATGAGAGCTATTAGATAGCAGCCGTAAAAAAAGGCTGTGAAGTTTTTAAACCAGCGGGCCTAGTCATTTTATGCTTTAGATTCCTGTTTGAGAAGTAGAAGCATGATGAGCACTCTCTCCAAACTTATTGAACACTCTCTCGACTAATGTATTGTATTGTACAAGCTAGAATTACTGGCACATGGCTACTCAAATTTTTACCCGCATGCGGTGCAGTCTCAATCAACCAAAGCTCTGTGATGCTACGGCATGGCAGAAAAAAATGATAAAGACTGATACTGTTTGTCTATTTTTTTTCCCAGAATGCAATTGTTTGTAGCCACCTGCTGGTTTTAGACAGGAACTACGATTACTGATGTATTGTGTGCGTGCTGACTTACTGCAGCTGTAGCAGGTGAAGCAGTCAGCGTGGAAGAGCTGGTCGAGAGCGCGGCACCCGGCAGTCTCCCCCATGATCGCCTCGCCACACTTAGCACACATACCTGAAACAGAATACAGAGAATACTACAGAAACAGCAGAGGGGCATACATAAGATTCTTGAAATTTGGTATGCAGCATAACGTCGCATTTTATTCTATTCCATGTTCTACTTCTGCTGCCTATCATCTAATGTGGTCTAAATCATTAAATATCTGTTGGTCCAATTTTTTTTATATACTTTTATTTCTTCTAATATATACAAAAAAATAGACCAACAGGTATTTATGCGATTTAAGAATGATTTAGACCACGTTAAATGATAGGCAGCAGAAATATAACGTGGAATAGAATAAAGTACAGAGGTTTGCTTTATACATTATACAGAGAATACTATATAGAGACCAGTGAAACGCATACATGTGAGACAGGTGTTACAACAACAACAGCACTTTCAATTTCCTGTAAAATTAAATTCAATGCACTTTGCCCGGTGAAGAAGTGTAAAATCTCTGTATAAGACTGAGTCTGGTGTTCTTAAAATAGACGTTCGCTTCATACATTACATAGAGAATACTATAGAGAGACCAGTGAAAAATATAGATGTAAAATGGGTGTTCTTTAAAGGAAAGTGCTATAAGACAGTTCCCAAAGTACATTTGTACAAGTATAACTAACACAGAGCACTGAAATGTTATATGACTCACTGTGAATGTCTTGTCATTGTTGTGACTTACCACATCAGCTAACATTGAGCATCGTCATGTCTATATACGCAGTATATAGCC
Source organism: Streblospio benedicti (assembly GCA_019095985.1). NCBI lineage: Eukaryota > Metazoa > Annelida > Polychaeta > Spionida > Spionidae > Streblospio > Streblospio benedicti. The sequence continues at coordinate 89,057 of JAGTTF010005604.1, forward strand.
GTGATACAACCATATCCAATTCTGTGGAACTTACGCTCAGAAACCGACCAATCAGAAGGCCTGCTGCCAAAATGTCCAGCGGGGAATTCAAACGCCAAACGTACGATCTCGCTATATAAGTAAGATGAAACCGAGTACTGATTTGTCTTTGACGTAAGTCTAACTGAAAATAATTTTTCCACATAAAAGCTATACACTTGTTTTCGTATAGCTAGGAATCATGGGAAATAAATAGACAAACAAACCAAACATGTGGCTGTTTTGCATATGCATGAAGCTTTTTCGCTGTCTCAATAGAAATATTTCAGTACGATTTTTAGCCACTTGGTGCCAGTCTCAATCAACCAAAGCTGTCTGATGCTATGGCATGGCAGAAAGAAATGATAAAGACTGGTACTGTTTGTCTATTTTTTCCCAGAATGCAATTGTTTGTAGCCCCCTGCTGGTTTTAGACAGGAACTACGATCGCACCCTAAATATTTCTATTAGAAAATAAGTGTATGACTTGGCGCACGGGTTGTTATGAGCAAGGACTTGTAGAGGCGGCAGTGTGCGTGATCAAGCCGTGAAACCGCCGATGACCATTGAGCGCCTCACCATAGAAGTCTGGGCTGGCGGAGGCCTCCATGTTCTGCATCAGCAGGCTGGTCAGTACGTCCACTTCAGCCTCCGACGTGGCAGGCGCGGTGGTGGATGACGCCGGACGACGCGGGGTGGAGGCAGAGTCTGGAACACACCGTGTTAATCATCTTGAGTAATATTTTTGCAGCTACCTGAAGCTTTCGGCCATCTTCACATGTGAAGGTGGCCGAAAGCTTCAGGTAGCTGCAAAAATATAGTTCAAAAGTACAAGTATTACTCAAGATGATTAAGAGAACTTTGAACAAATGAATATTCAACATATTATAAGGAATGATGTACATTTTGTCATGCTCCATTTTTGATCAGGAGTTTATGTACTCGAAATATAAGATTAATAAAAAAAAAAAATATGTTTTCATAGTTTTGATGGTTTATGATTTTGGATATCGAGTATAGTAAATATAAGATTAATAAAAAAAAAAAATCTTTTTCTTTTGATGGTTTATGTTTGGATATCGAGCAGTAAATTAGAAACAAAAAGAAATGAAACCATTTGCTATGTACCTAATCAACAGAACATTGAATAATATAATTAATACAAAGCAACTTAATATTGTACATTGTTACAGTAAGTTTCCTACATTTTATAATTAGTATGTCAATATGTGACCGTTCCTACATTGCCTACTTTTATACTGGTTTACCAATGAGATGTATTTTTAACTTGGATTTATTACAAACAATTGCTTTCATATAATCAGCGAACGCTTTTTATATTTTTTTATTCATTTACATTTTTTTTGCTCTGATGAGGAATTTATTTATTCGAAAGTACTTAGCCAATAAATTTTAGAAAATATTATTCAAATTTATCCTTCTTTTGACAAACCTTTCACCAGCAGTTACGAAACAACAATAATAAGAAGTATTAATCAAACCATCAAGAAAAACTGTCTTACATTTTCACACACACTTTGAAAATCTAGGCAAATAGGGCACTTTACTCATTGTGTTGTAAAGATGAAAATAATAAATTTACTTAATTACCAACACGATGAACTCATTGAAGGAACTACGAAACATGTTCTCAAAAGGTATAACATCGATCTTTTTGTGACCGTGACGAACGTTTCTCACGACGGGTTTTACAGAGTGTTGTGGAGGTCACTAACCTTTAAAACAGAACAGATAATAAAGTCAAAAAGGTACGAAATTTTATTCAAATCACAAATTTTCGCATCTTCAATGCTTTCTCAAGTGAAAAATGTTATTTAGTAACACATAAAAATTATTATTTATAAAATAGCATTTTTCACTTGAGAAAGAATTGAAGATGCGAAAATTTCTGATTTGAATAAAATTTCGTACCTTTTGGACTTCATATTTGTTCTGTTTTAATTCTTCACTTTCCAGTTGCGCAGAAAAGTTGCGTACTCGTCTTTTTTTATTTACTTTTGAGACACAAAAGTCCATGGGTACTTCCGGTATATGCTATAAGCCCATTTAAAATCGCATTTAATGCTATATCATTCAAAGTGTGTATTCTACACAACATTGATGGCTGTTACACTGATAGACGTTGGAAAATTAAGTAAATACATCTATTTGAGGCGTGCATTCTTCATAATAGTGAAGTTCTCAACAATGGCTGTCTACATTTGACCAAGACTGGTATTCTGCCGATGACTTCGTCTATTTCAATGCTAACTAAAATCCGATTTCAGATTCATAATCCTCACTCAAAATTCTATTAGGAAAGTACTTTACATGAATGACCTAGGATAAGTGATAGCTGAAAATTAGCTTAGAATATTTAAAGTTGTGTTAGTTTACAATGACGCGAGCGACCGGAAGTAGTAAGTGGACTGTTTGGTATGAATTAATTCTACTGCGCAACACGTCCCGCGCATCTGGGAATTGAAGAATGGTACAAGCAGCTCCAAGAACTTTTTATCACCCACCTTTTCCGACCGAATCTAGCATGGGCCTGAGCTGGTAAGGCCGGGGGTCTTTCATCTTGGTCACAACCCCCGCGGCTGCGGCCCCGTTGACCCCCGGGGCCTGGGACGGCGGCTTGCCACGCTGGATGTTGGACACTGGGATCGGGGTCGAACCGTCTGCAGAAAACAGCGGATCTTCATTATTATATATAGTTGCAATGTTTGAAATGTTTGAAACTTGAAATGTTTCTGTTGGGCATATCTCCAACAATGCTAAGGATTCAAATTGAGGTTTAGCTGTAGTTGTATAACTGTAGATCAATTGCAATAAAATTCTTATTTAACCAGCTGCCCTTCATACGGATGTTTGTAATGTCAAACTGAACATTTTATCACAAAAACGCATGCAGCTCTTCAGCAAAGCTTTGACATTGCAACAAAGAACACGTTATCAAATGCACAATGGCAATTCATTTTCAAATGTAAGCAGCGCTATGATGAAAGTTATTTTCAATGATTGTGTGACAAACACATCTTTGATGGTCATGTGATTTAACCAACCTTTCTTGATTTTAAATGAGATACACATTAAAATAAGAACAAGTTTCAACGAATTAAATGTACTTAATGATGTCATGAATTTTGCTTCCGAGCTGTTTTCTGCGCACCTGGGTTCACTGGGTGTGAGTTGCTGTAGCCTTGAGCCCCGGCTGCGAGGGTTGGTGCCGTATAGACCAGGCGGCTGCTGCTACCCGCGGATAAAGGCTGCGACGAACTGAAACACACCAATGTTCAAATTCCATTTCTAATAAACCATAAAAATACACTTATGGGAAGTAACGACAATGGTTACTTTGTAGACATAATTTAAACAACCACCATATAAGACTCTTAAAATTCAACATAAAACAGAACAGATAATAAAGTCAAAAAGGTACGAAATTTTATTCAAATCACAATTTTCGCTTCTTCAATCCTTTCTCAAGTGAAAAATTATGATATGGTACGAGCAGCTCCAAGAACTTTTTTATACTAGGATCTTAAAATTCATTCAATGTATTCATCTCAAATAGTGAATGAATAAACCAAAGGCAACAACAGCAACGGTGAACTTTGTAGAGTTAACATGTAGGAGAGAAAGTCATTCATTCGATCTCTAAAATTATATCATATCATAGCCAATGATGCACTCTGGGTATCAGATGTCCTGAAGAGACCTCTGACACATAACTATTCTCATTAAAAATACTGACCAATCACAGGCTGTTAATCTATATTCATCTCAGGATGTGAATGAATATAAATGAGGTCAAGTGACCAATCATAGCTGAGTATCAGATGGGCATGGCGGGTTCAACCAATCAAGTTGCAGTCTTCAAACAGGTCACAAAGATTATGTTAATCCACTCTCAGGCGAAACATTTCAGAGGTCAATTTGCTTATTATCAACGTTATGACTTTTATTATTTTTTACTAATACTACATTGTCCTTTTATATTTAACAAGTATCTAAAAATATTATTAAAAGCAACTCTACAATCATCAAGGTTTCTACATTTAAAATTAGTCCATAGTGAAGAGCAATACAGATTTGTACAAAACGATTGAAACAAATGTATCTTAACTTCTTCAGAACATTTAATAAATGTTACTGAATGATGATACATACGCTGCTGGCTGGTAGGCTCCCGGGGCGGGGGGTGTCTGTCTGTACCCCGCGGCTGCCTCCGCTCCCCTCCCTGCTCCCGGATTGATGCTCCCGCCACTGTAAACACCACCGCCGCCTAAACACAACGGCAGTAACATGTAGAATTAGGCGATACCCTTGAGCAACGATAGGATACACATCACGATACTTTAAATCAATATATATAGTCTACACAACAGTCTGTACACGCTGTACGTTACAACCAGTAACGCAAGAAATCTATGCTAAAATAGCGTAGCGCCGTTCACCATTCAATTGACAACATTTTGTTAGTAACGCCGTTTGCAATACAGCAAAGATGGCGGCGCCCATACTCATGGGAAAAGACGAAGATTTACCTTGAATTATACAAATATTTTGCATATAAATTCATTTAACAGTTATATCATGAAAGTATCGCACCATATCGATACTTTAATCGTGAGTAAATAAATCGTGATTCAGCGATGCATTGGTGTATCGTTGCAGTCCTATGTAGTATAATACAGTACTTTCTTCACAACAGCTATCACAATTTACAAATAACTCAATATTTCGACAACAAATCTGTTTGTCTTTGTCAAGAGTGTGAGTCATGATGAAAACACTTTGACTCCAGGATCGCAAGTGTGTCAAAGATAAACAGATTTGTTGTCGAAATGTTGAGTTATTAGAAAGTACTGTATTATATGAATTAAGACAGCTAATGAACTTGTTCAACAAACAACATGCAGGTTTTCTTGTCTCACTGAACAACACAGCAGCTAAACAGCACATCAGAGCCAAAAAAAAGCATTCTTCGTTAGAAACTTCTTAATTTGTGTTAACCAAATACATATGGCAAACAATATCGCCGTAAACTGAGACGCGTATTTATAGTTAAACTTGTGTAGATGCAGTCGCCAAAGCCTCGACATACGTACATTTTAGTGACGTGACGATCTGCTGACGTATGTCGAGGTGCTGGCGACCGCATCTACACTATATATGATCCATTCGGAAGTGAATGTTGCGTTACAATTGTCACTGAGCACTCACCTTTGACCTGAACCTGCACATTGCTGCCCGAGGTGGAGTAGTCAGAGCGAGGACTGTTGTACAGCGAGCTGCAACGATCAACACAATAATAGTGGTGTGACTGTCCAAATGAATGCTGTCGCTAGAGCATCAATCGCACTGTTCGGCCATACACACAATCCGTGAATGTTACGTATGACGTTAACTCCCCGTTGTAGAGGTCACTAAATTTCACGTCATATGTAAAATTGATGGTTTATGTGCATGGCCGGTTTTAGCAATTGGTGATCTAATGTGAAATTTTCACTAGATTTCAGGCATGTGCGATGCACTCAAAAAATCCCGAATGCAGAGTTATACTTATGCCCCAATCCCCCGCACAGCCTTTTCCCTTGTCAACAGTATTAATTTTGGCCATTTAAACACCGATAACAGGGGATCATCCACTTTATTCGGTAGAAAGGAGTAATAAATTTCAACTAACATATCCAAAAAAGGCCAAAACAAAAATAAGACTATAGTTTCAGAGTGTAACAAAAATATGGAACAATCTATCACAGTTATCAAAGCACCTCGTGTGAATGCATTTAAGAACCGGCTGGATAGTCATTGGGAGAACCAAGAGTTAAGATCCGAATGAGATAAGCTGACTACCTCACTAGAGTTTGTACTTTAATTATTCAAACTCACCTTTTTCCCAATAACTTCCTTTGAACAAAACGGATTTCTATAAAAGTGACATCCTTTGGTGCATAATTAGTAAGGGTAGTAGAAATCAAATTCTGATGTACAAGTAGCTACATTGAGTTTTTATGTATTATTCAGCCTAATTTTGGGAAATGCAGTGCTGTATGTCAAAACTGTTACGTTATACGTACATAACATATGCGTATCACTTACGTTATGTAAAATGAGTCAAAGTTCATAACGTCACATCAAATGTATCTCCTGGTCTAAAGACTATTAGTCCACTAAGTCTTAAAATCTGTTATCTTTATGGTGTAAATAACTATAGATATGCCCAAGCGTTCCATATGTCTGTATTGTCGGTTTTACAAGCTCTGTAGGGCTTATGTTATTTGTTATATTGTACAGACTTTTAAATAAATATTACTTGACTTGCGATCCGAATGAGATAAGCTGAGCACCTCACTAGATATTTCCAAGCAGTAATTCTACCAAGTAGACAGATTTAATGTATTTCGTGTAAAAACAGAATGGTTAAAAAACATATTTGTTCCTAGTGCTATTAGTATTTGTAATGTTAACTTTAAATTCATTCACTTCTAAGTCATTAGCTAGTTGTCATAAGCCATAATACTGATCAACAAATCAGCTTAATCAGTATGTCATATCAGTATTCATTTATTCTATTATTGTTATTATTATTGTTATTACTCATACTTAGTCATTTTTACAACAAAATCTGTAAAGCCAAAAAATTTAATTTATCTTATCTTATTGCCTCACCTGTTGACATAGGCCTGACTGCTGGGAGCGTAGCTGGCACCTGTCGTGGCCGTGTAGGTGCCGGAGGTGTAGCTGACAGGTGCGTAGCTCCGAGGTTGCTCATTGTACCCAGATCCGCGCTGGATCTGTAAACGTAACCATCGTCTTTTTGAAAACGTCTCCACAGAAATTACTGTAAACTAGAATATTTTGTGGCTATTAAATTTGGCGATTTTCATCTATAAATTATTTTCTGAGTATTTGATTTTGCGATTTTGGTCCATCCTGCACCTACTTTACATAGGCTATAAATGTTTGCTGACTATTTGCAGTTTGCAGTTTTGCACCTACCCACGAAATTCACGAATTAAATTGTGTGCAAACATTACTGGTTTTACGGTAATAAAATTATGGAAATTAACACAGTAAATGCTGGTAGTGGGATGAAATGGATTAATATTCCTATTGTTAAACTTGTTAATGATTTTGATCGCTTTAAATTAATTTTGGGACAGTTGATTGCCAGGTCCGAGAAATGCACACCTACAACAGGGTCACGTCTGCAACTTTCAAGGGAACCAAAATAAGACCATTTTAATACCTCCCTCGACACAAGACCTTTTGCTCAAATCAAACCATAACTCTGGTGCATGCATGTTGTCTCATGAGCGTTTTTATCAAAGGCATGCATAAAAATAACTATGAATAATGAAAAAGAGAAATTAGAACTTTCAAGACTACTTCAAGTAATTTCACTATTCTAATGTTGGACAGAAAAAAAGCAAAAAAACTTGTCAACTTACAAAGCCACAGTAACTTTCATTAAAAAGAAAATGCAAGATATAAGTTCTTAGAATTGTTTGTTGTAACATTTTATTAACCACATTACAGGGAGCACAATTACATTGCAAAGTATAGAGAGCGTACAAGAGCTAATAACAAATTTGTTGTATTTCTAAATTTAAGCACCTAGCTGGCAAATATTAAAAGATTCTATTTACCGGGTAAAAAGTTTTAGACTTAAAAAATAAGGAAGATACAATCAATAAACTTTATAGAGCTAGAAGTAGTACAACTTTATCAGTGTACATGTTCGTCTGAATACAAAATACAAGTAATTTATATATACATTCCTCAAACATATCTTCAAGCTTTTAGAGATCTTCACCAATTCGGGGTTCTCTTCGATACCTACATAATCAGAGAGTAACCAATGATATATGCTATCTTGTTGTGGCAAGATGGCGTTTAGATAACAACCCAAATTTCTTTGTGTAATGTTACAATAACCTTCACAATGTAGAATACATCACTGTAACATGAATTATTTTATCGGGATTTGTTCTTGTGGCCGTGATACGCCACAAGAACTCACCTGATAAAGTAATTCATATTACAAACTCACCAGGTTGTGTCTTATCTATTATTTTTCTCTCCGCCTGCCTTTGACCCACCTGTTGCCCTTAGCGAGCATGACCTTGCTGCCCCCAGCGGCCTGTAGCTGGTCCACATACGAGTCCATGCGGCCGGCGGTCGTCGGGCCGAAAGAACCGCTCGCGTAGCCCTCGGGGGTCTTCGCAGGGCCTGTAACACACAGGGTTATTTATTTTATTCATTTATTTTGTCACATTCCCAAATAAAATTTACAATATCAAATAGAAAGTATTTAGTAATTTGGTATACAGCATATGGATTCATGTTATTTTGTCTTTTTCATTCTTTTGCTGTTCACTATTCCAAAAAAAACGATCAAACCTTTTCATTTACATATCTTTATTATTATTAAAGATATATAAATGAAAAGGTTTGATCGTTTTTTTGGAATAGTGAACAGCAAAAGAATGAAAAAGACAAAATAACAATATAAAATCCACCCAATCAACAATAATTTTAAAAACATTACCTATTAATTACAAAACAGGACTTATATTTTTTTTTTCAGGTTACAGTGTACGAGTCCATTATCCTACTACCTGCTTATCTTTCATAAATAACTCTACAAAAAATTTAAAAAAAAAACAAAAAAAAACATGAATTTATTTTTGAAAGATAAGCAGATAAGCAAAGATAAACATAGAGTTACGGTCTCATCAGATTGAAAAGGAGGCTGTTGCCTTGAAACTGGTTTCAGATAGAGGAATAAAACTGTTTAAAAGTTTAGGCTATTTTATGTTGCATAGTAAGAAGGAAGACTATACATTTTTAACAGGAGACCCACTGTTTTATAACACATAACGAAAATCCACTAGCCATAATTGTACCTATTAATTACAAAACAGGACTTGTGACTTTTTCAGGTTACACTGTATAAGTCCATAATTGTAGATCATGATTCAATTATTTTGATGTTTTTACCTGCTTATCTTTCAAAAAGAACTCTAGAAAAAATAAAAAAAATAAAAAATTATCTTTCAAAAATAACTTAAAAAAAAATAAATGAAAAATTTGAATTTATTCTTGAAAGAAAAGCAGGTAAATACATTAACATCATTGAATCATGAGACCCACATAACGAGAATCCACTCGCCCTAACGTTACCTGCGTAGTAGACGGGGTGGTCCTTGATGTACTGCGGCAGTCCGTCACCCGCATCCAGTCGTTCCTTCAGCTTGGCGTGTGCGATGTCCCGCGCCACCACCAGGGTGCCCGTCAGGGACAGACGCGTCCGGATCGGGTACTAAAACAACAGCGGGAAAGTCAGGACTAACCACACGCAGTTTGGTATTGGTATTGGTAATTGGAGTTTAATAAGAAATGGCTGGAGTTGGCTTTAAAATTTTGGTAGATGATTTTAAGTATACTTTTTTAAATATATATTTCATGTGTATTTAACTGTGATATTTATTAGAACTGCATGTTAATACTGTATGCTTTTATTTGTTATATGGACATGTTTTATGTCTGATTTGATAAATGATTTGAGTTCATTTGATGGTGCCATATTAATAAATACAGCACAGAGGGCTACTGTCCTCTTCACTACTAGGAGCACATTCTCCTATAATTCTGATGCTCTCAGGTTCAACAATAATATTAAAGAAACACATTCTTAAAACTTAATTTCACACAAATAGCCTATTAACCAAAAAACACAGTTTTAGAAGTCGCTTATTTCAAAGTAAAAATAGTCTAGTCAAAGCATCTTTATCTTCTCAATTTTTTATTTACAGCAGTAATATTGGCTGTAAATGGTATGAACTCTTGTTTTAAGGAATATTTTTTGATAATGTTTTTCATATGTATATGTTGTATTTATTTTAATTAATTCTATGGACTTGTTTCCGAAATAAAATAATTATACTTATAACAGCTCTGTTCGGGACGTAATGAATTTTCAGGAGTCAAAAATCATAAAAATACGGGAAAAAAAAACGTAAGTTCACATCTCTGTGTACCCACCTGACTGAGTTCGCGCAGCACGTCGTCCATGGGCCTGTTGAGGTTTATGTTGACGACGTCCCCCCCGAGGTCGCTCCCGGTGACCTCCGGCAGGTACTTGCTGGGGTCAGTCTCCAGCTGCTCCAGGAACACGCCCTCCGCGGAGATCTTATCGGTCACTTGGCGGTCAGCAGAGCACGACACGCCGATACCAACCTACAGCAGAGTAAAGCAAGGTCCTGTAACAGAGGATAAGAGGTGGTCTTGTCATGTAGGTCCCTACAGCAGAGCACTCACAGCCGTACTGATGTCTGCATATAACTTTCTTTTTGTTTCTAATTTACTGCTAATATGTCCAAACATAAACTATCAAAAGATTTTTTTTATTAATTTAAATTTCGAGTACATATGTATGTATTTATACTCATTATCAAAAAATCCAAAAAATCATGTTTTTTTTTTGTTTTTTTTTTTTTGATAAGGAGCATATGTACTCGAAATTTAAATTGATAAAAAAAATAACAATTGAATAAAAACTGTGATAAATTAAATTACATTACGTTACAAATATGATTTTTTTTACTATGTTCTGTATATAGCTGTACATAACATACAACCCTCTTGTTCTAAGGATATGATCTTATGTTTTTAAAATATGTAGAAGATATCCGAAATAGAATACTGTTATCTGTTATTAACACTTCCATAATGTACTCACGGGACAGCTGGCTCCGTGGCGTGGCAGTCTCACAACGCGCACGTCGTGGCAGAAATACTTCCCCCCGAACTGCGCTCCGATCCCGGCATTTCTCGTCAGCTCGTGGATCTCCTGCTCCAGCTGCAGGTCTCTAAACACAACACGGAGAGCGTTATACACGCGTTGTTTTATCCACATATTAAAACAGAACAAATTATGAAGTACAAAAGGTTCTAATTTTTATTGAAATCACGAATTTTCACATCTTCAATGCTTGCAAGCATTGAAGATGTGAAAATTCGTGATTTCAATAAAAATTAGAACCTTTTGTACTTCATAATTTGTTCTGTTTTAATATAGTATGGTACGAGCAGCTCCAAGAACTTGTTTTACTAAACACACCATGTTCTGTTGATTAGGATACTGTTTCATTCTTTTTGTTTCTGATCTATTGCTAATATGTCCCAAACATAAACTATCAAAAGAAAATTATTTTATTTGATTTAAATTTCGAGTACATATACTCCTTATCAAAGATCCAGTAAAATAATTTTCTTTTGATAGTTTATGTTTGCGACATGTTAGCAATAGATCAGAAACAAAAAGAATCTAAACACACTGCAGATCGCATTATACATGTGTCAGTTTATTAACATATGACTGGAAAACAGCAGCATGTATACAACCACACAATTTGTAGCATAAAACGTTCTTTGAGCTGCTCATACCATATTATATTAAAACAGAACAAATTATGAAGTCCAAAAGGTACTGAATTTTTATTGAAATCACAAATTTTTGCATCTTCAATACTTGCAACCATTGAAGATGTGAAAATTCATGATTTCAATAAAAATTAGTACCTTTTGGACTTTATAATTTGTTCTGTTTTAATATAATATGGTACGAGCAGCTCCAAGAACTTTTTATGCTAGAATTACCAACATATGGCTAGAAAACAGCAGCATGGATACCACCACGCAAAGTGTGACCCAAATGCTGCTTGAAAAAAGTCCACAGGCTTCAAGGTCGACAATTTGTCATTTGAGATTGTGGAATTTTACAAGAAGGTGTATTAACATTGGAATTTATTTCAATGGTCTGGATTATGATAATGTCCAAATGTGGGGGTGGGCTTTCACAAGGGGTGGGCTGTTGGGTGGTTGTACATCGTAATTGTTCACAAATCAAAAAAGAAAGCTTTTGAGTGAGTTTTTTTCTGATTATTTTGGAAATTTCATACATAAATTCACATACTCTCAATTTTTGTTCTCTCAAGAAAAATATCAACGGCATGCGGTGATGTCATTAGACGTATATGCACAATGATAGGACTTGTTAAATGATAAAACTTTTAAAATCATTTTACCACTAAATGTATGTTCTATGTAATCTTAGGGAAAACCTGTTTTTAAAAATGTCAGTTATATTTTAATTCATGTTCTTCTATTACTATTATTATTGTTAGCGCTCGCTAGTTAGCGCCCTAGATAATTATGTGGATGGCTGCGCATTATAAATGTATTTTATGGTGCGTTCGTGTTTACTTCCCACCTCGTAAGGATACGAGCTTCCCATGTCGAAAGTACACGCGAACGTACGTTCCCAGCTCGTAAGCTCGTAATTAAGAGTCGTAAACTCGTAACTATTTGCGCACACCGAGCGCATGATTAGTAATTACGAGCTTACGAACTGGGAACGTACGTTCGCGTGTACTTTCGACATGGGAAGCTCGTATCCTTACGAGGTGGGAAGTACACACGAACGCACCATTATTATTATATTATTATTATTACAACGCACCTGAACGCTCGTCCATGGTCATTCCCGGACGTGGCCAGATTGTCCAGATACTTAGTGGACGCCAGTTTCACCGTCTTCAGGTTAAACTCCGCGGACGTTCCTCCGATCACCACAGCCAAATGGTACGGGGGGCAGGCAGCTGTGCCTAAATACAAACAAAAATAGATTGTAAAACGCACTTTCTTGTACCCCAGAAGACACTATAGGTCAAGATACAATCATTATTATGTTGAAGGAATATTATCGGGAACTTTAATTGTCATTATGGTATCATCATTTATCTTGAGATCTACATTATACATTATTTACAAAAACCATTCACCAAAATTTCTTATTATATTAAAAGCTTTTTACCTAGTGTCTTGACTTTTTCATTTATAAAGGCCTTGAGCTTCTCCGGATTCAGCAATGCCTTTGTCTGTTGGAACAAAAACGATTTGTTTGCGGATCCTCCTCCTTTAGCGATGAAGAGAAAGTTGTATTCGTCCCCGGGTGTAGAATATATTTCGATCTGAGCTGGCAAATTGGTTCCTGTATTCTTCTCCTTATACATGTCAATAGGCGCTACTTGTGAGTATCTCAAGTTCTTGGACGTATATGTGTTGTAAACACCGCGAGATATCGATTCTTCATCTCTTCCCTCCGTCCACACATACTGGCCTTTCTTACCCATGCAGATGGCTGTTCCGGTGTCCTGGCATCCAGGCAGGATCATTCCTGCTGCAATATTTGCATTCTTTAATAGCTCAAGAGCCACAAATTTATCATTGCTTGATGCTTCTGGGTCTTTCAAGATATTTGACAGCTGCTGCAAATGAGCTGGCCTCAATAGATGTGCGACATAAATGAAAGCTTGCTCAGAAAGTAGAGTTAGAGCTTCTGGTTGGACCTGAAGTACTTTTTTCCCATTCACTTCAAAAGTAGACACATAATCACTGGTGAGTTTTTTGTATGGTGTGTCAGGTTTTTTAGTCTGCTCTAAAATGTCCTGAAACTGAAATGGGGGAGGTCCACTTGACACACACCTGGCAGTGTTGAAACCTTTCAAGGTGTTTTGGAAGCTGAGTATTCCTCTTCTTAACATGTTGTCTACTTTATTTGTTGTAATACTTCACGCAAAAACGGTCAAAATCCGATAAAAAATAAATAAAAACAATCTTCTTTTAAGAAGACATGACAGCAGTCTCTGACCTTGACTTTGATTTTCGTATGAATATTGATATTAAATCTGATAGCTTTTAGACTATTTTTACACAATCCGTGTACCTAAATACACCATTTATAATTTTATATTGCCTTAAACTAATAAATGATTAGCTTACAAACATATAAAAGTTATAATTAGATCAGAAATATTCTTGACGCAGTTTAAAAAAGAAAATGGATTTGAACACAACGTTCTCATTATAGAACTGAGCACACTTTGGGGACATCATGAAAATTAGTCTTGCAACAAAGTGTTCAAATCTTTTTGCTTACACAATATTAAACAAGTTCATTAGCTACGTATTTGATACTATATATTTAATGAATCCTTCTTATCAATAGCTGAATATTGAATGTTATTGCTTACATAATATTTAAAAATAAAATATTCTACCACTACAGTCAAACTATTAAACTAATTTTTAAGAGGATTTTTAACAAGTTAAAGAATATCTAAACTTAAATTATATTGATAACATGAATAAATCAAATATTCTATGAAAGCATTAATTAAAGTTCAATAAAAATTATTTTACATTTATTTTAAGACCTTCAGCAATTTTTAGACACCACACAAAAATATTTAAGTGCAATTAGAAAATATTACAAAAAAATAAAATCTACAAAGAACAATATACTAAACTATTGAACGGTAAATTCTGCATTCCTACATGTATCTGTTTAAATTGCCATTAAATATTCATGGACAATATTTTTTTTAATAGCAATTTGAGATGTGTCATATAAGACTACTTAGTTTTCCATGGTTTTCCACGGGCATTCTGATTTCAAAAAGTACCTTTTTGTCCAAGGGGTTCAGCTAATTTTTAACGGTAATTTTAGTATCTATCTATAAAAAATATTAGAGGTTGCAAGTGATTTTGTTTGCCAGTTTTACAAATCAATCTGAGGGTGGTAGGTAGTTATACATGATTACAACATATCTATAGCATTATTCTAAGTATTTCAAGTTTTAAAGTATTTATTTATGCGAATGTGTTTGATTGAGTACATGTTTAAAATGGCTGCACACTTAAGTTGTGTAAGTAATGTTGTTCAAATATGAATGCTTTTATTGTTTAAGTGTGAACATGCTCCTTTCCCAAGATTTTCAAGGTACGTCTTCAAATTCCAGGGGCCAAATTTACTAGATATCATATTCCAGGGTTTTCCAGGATTTCCAGGGACTATACAAACCTTGTGTACTTTGTAATAGTACATATCATAAGCTGACCTCGATGTTGACGGTGCGCTGTGGTGCGGCTGGGTTGGCAGCCGCGCGATCGAGGGTGGTGTAGGGGGGGGGGGGTGGTGATGGTGACTGAGGCAGGTGATCATATGTGTCAGAATACGCCTACAAACAGCAGAAAAACTTCAATTTTTAAAAATTTTGTTTATATTTTATTATTTTGTGGTTGTATTTGATATTTATTTCCCTTAAGTGTCAAAATGAAGGATATCGTTTAAAATAAAATAAATAAATTTCAAATTTCTAAATTATTCACTAATAGTCTCCAAACAATACAGAATAAGACAAAGATATCAAAATAGCAAAATTTCATTGCACTACACACACATGTAAATGTCATGGTTTTATAAGAAAAACCCATCTCCTTCAATATCAAGAAACAAATTATGAACAAATGTACTTTGAAAATTATATGAAATACATTGGATCATTACAGTTTTCCTCATTTCTCCTAATTATAACAATTAATTATACATCGGGTGAAATTCAAACTTTAGATAGCTACATTTAAAACTAAGACAAAGAAATATACAGTATTTATGTATAAAACTGTTAGAAGTAAATAGAAATAATCAATAATCAAAAGTATTTACAATGTGTAGACCTTTATATACATGTAGGAGACAGTACCTGGTATGGTTTTGGCTGCTGTCTGCTGTCCCCACCGGCACCCATGGTTTGCGGCTGACCCCCATATCCAGGCAGGCCTGCAACCAACGCATCACGATGTCAATGCTTTCAGCTTATAGTTATATCTTTCTGTAATTCAATCATACATCAGTGGCAAATGTTCTTGTACATATGAAGGTTGTCAAGGCTTCTAATATTCAGAAAAAAATGTTTGTCTCTTTTTTTGTACTATGATAGTTCCTACAAACGGTTAAAATTGAGAAAAATATATTAGATGGCTTGTAAAACCCATTAATAGCCAGATAAATTGTTTCATATTTTAGAAATAATGATCCGTTATTCATAGGAATATTCAATTACAAGCAAATGTAAAAAACAAGATGGGTTATCAAAAAAAAAGTGTCAGTTATAAATATAATTACACACATCTCAAAAATGCATACATTTCTATACATATAATGTCAAATACGATATAATCTTATTCATATTTAGATTGATTCTGGAAAAAACCCACAGACACAAATATTTAACATAGAAATATTAACTGTCAAAAACAATGTACAATTGATGCCACTGCATTTCAGATACCATATTTTCATGAAGAAGCACCCAGCATTTACCCAGTTCAAACAAAACTGGCCCTAACATAAGAAAGGGACTTATGAAAATGAATGGCTCAGCAGTCATTTTCCATGCTGAGTTTCTAAAAAAAAATGAGACGGGCATATCGTTCAATAGTTGAGCCGTTACCCCTCGCAATTATTCAAACACTCACATACTTCAAGACTAGGCACTTAATCAAAAAAATATGGTACACGTTATAAAACAGTCCAATGTATTTCTATATTTTACATTCAATTTCATGGCATCAATTACTATACAACAAAAGAAAAATCCATTCACATTGGATTATAAACAATAGGTAACCAGCAACATAACCAACAGGAAAAATCTGTGATCATATATTTTAAACACTTTACTTTATATTTGGGTTATCACTTTTCAAGTGGAGATGTCTGTAAACCATGCATAAGGCAATGTCTCAGTATTTTCGCAACAACTAGATACATGTAGGCAACTTGATGGGAAAAAATATCAATACCCTTAAAGTCTATTAAGTTGTAAGTGATCAGGTGGAAACGATGGGGAACAACAAAACAGCAATGTTACATAAGGCCATAGAAACATACCGGTATTTGAATCTTTCGACTCAATTGTTTAAACAAGGCCACTTACTTTCAAAGCATAAAAAAACTAAAAATGTGGGTACATCACGCAAAATGGTGTGTAATATGAGTCCATGCCATTATCTGTTAAAAGTTTGCTTTTGACTGTTTTTCTGCATTAAAGATATGGTTGAACTTATTACAATGCATATTTACCAGTACATCAAAATTTAATACTCTGCTTGGCCAGTAGTGGGTTGGTAATAAAGGTCAAACACACCATGGCCGTGACAACGTAATTTCAATCTTTTATAGCTCCTATTTGTCAAAAATTAGCAATAACTATCATCTACATCCAATGAATAAGGAATAAGCAATAATGATACTTTGCTCATTTTTGAAACAATAAGAACTTTGAAAAGTAATGAAGTTGATCTGAATTGAAAATAATATAATGTTTTCACAACTATCAACAGAAAGGAGATTATGACAAAGACTCCAAACATTACCCTCAAATGACGCGCCAGGATTTGTAACTTGAACTTTTATGGTAAATGACCCTAGCACATAAAAATACATGTGGGAATTATATTAGTATCATTAGGTAACTAACGTAACTCTAGTGGTGACTTTTTTTCCAGTTATCTTCCAGTCTCAGTATCATGTTCAATAAAATAGCCCGCTTGGATCATGAGTTTTGAGGAGCCATGATATATCTGCCGGTGTGAATTCAAATATGAGTGTATATAGTCTTAATTTTTAACGAATTCACGAATTCATTGCCACGTTTTATAAACCAACACCACAAAGATGTTCATATATTGTACACAACTGTATGTATGATGATAGTTAGCCGGCTCATGATATTGCACATGATACTGACGTCTTCATTTAAATTTTCTTAGTTACTAGTTGTTACATTCTCCAATTTAATTAATACAATACTCACACTTATATTTCAACAGAATATTTATAAACTGAGAGCAATGTATTACAGCCTTAACATTCATGAACAAAAATCAGCAAACAAGAAATTAAAATATTCATGTTAATATGAATGGCATATTGCGATTTAAAACCCATCCACAGTCAATGTTGACGTTAGTAATTGCAAAACCCATGCAAAAAGTACACATTTATTAATAACATTGAATTTAATCATGCATAATGTGAATTAAAATTGTTGTTTAAACTTACACCACAAAAGATTGCGAGCAGTAATTTTGGGTTTAGTTGATTCTGAAGAATATTATAATTGTAAATGATAATCTTCAAATTAAATACTAACCTGATTAGGATAGTAAAATTTGTTACAAATTAATCTAAAATTTTGATGCATGGAGTTCATCATGCAAAATATTGACATGACAATGGAGCCGGAGCAAAACAACTTACGAAGATCAATAAAACATGTTTTTTAAGTGTTAAAAGATTCTTTTGACATATTACAAGCAAATTATAAGTAGCTTAGAGCTGATTAAAAAAAGAACACCTGTGTTTGCCAATAGTGCTAAGAGAGTTAGCAAAATGCATTTGAAATGGAATCATTTAGTAGGTTTTTAAAAATAACAACCAACTACCAAGGGTAATCAATATGCCATACTAATTTCTGATATTTCTACTTATATACATCACTCCTCACCCCCAAGCCCCTAAAATAATATATTAATTATATTAAATGTTAAAAAAAATTATTACTACAGAACACATAAGATAATACCATTCTTGTAAGCTTGGG
Source organism: Streblospio benedicti (assembly GCA_019095985.1). Lineage (NCBI taxonomy): Eukaryota > Metazoa > Annelida > Polychaeta > Spionida > Spionidae > Streblospio > Streblospio benedicti. The sequence goes on from JAGTTF010005604.1 coordinate 107,599, forward strand.
GTACAGGTTGTTGACTTGAATAAGGAGAATTTCTCCCTCTATCTGGGTCATTGACGTACATTTTGCTGAAATCTTTGTCCAGTCTACTCGTTGACATGGCTTATCTATAAAGAAATCAAAGATGTATTCAGCATGCACAAAACAATTAAAATACATTTCACATATTTTTTCACTATGTTACAAAGTGGCTCAACATGAAGAACAACCGGTAGAGGAAAAGCTCAAGTTATTAGCGATGCTCAAATTATTGGCTCAAACAGCTGTTCAAACATTGGTCTATCTCCAAGGTAACACGTCCGTTTTACGTTATAATGAGAATAACAAAACTACTTGACAGGGTAAATAAATATTTGTTTAGTGAATGCAATAAGTTTTTCAAGGGTGCCAATAACTTGAGCACTTACTCTACCTGGGCTATATAATCACCAGGATCTTCCTTATTCAAATATGTGAGGCTCTCATAGTCTCGTATTGGAGATTTTAATGAAATTTTGTCAACACGCTTTTCAAATGTTGCAGCAACAACTGTAAAAAGCATGATCTATAGCTCATTAATATAACTGCATTTCATATATTGCATCACTATAATTATTACAATTACAATGCTGTGTATGCAAGTCATGAAAATTTGCTCATGGACCACACGCCTGGCAGCTCTGAAATTAACCAGCCCTGACAATGTGTCCAACCATTAATTATGTCAATATTGTGACCCCTAAAAAATGACACGTGAAGTTTAGAAACTAGTCAGCCTTGGCCAAAATCAGCCAGTACAGGGCTGTCGAGTAGGCCTAATATTGTACCCAGCAGTGGAATTTTACTGTGGCTGTCAATACTATAGAGACTATAATTATGTAATGGTCTTTGATTGTTACGAATTTAAGATTATCTAATTCTAGAATTAGGGTTTAAAAATAATGCGAGAAATATTTATTAACACATTTTACAGTAAATAACGACAATGAGACTAAACAAATACATATAGCTCAAATAATCCCCGGCAGGTACTTTACTTAGAACAACTGATTACTTCGGACACGAATTTGTGGCTATTATGTCAATGAGACTCTGTATAGGCCCTACATATGGTGTCCTAAATCAAACAGCTTGCATACAAATATTATTCAACTTTCAGTTTTATAAATTTCATAAAAATACATGCCCTAGTTTCAGAAATATTACTACAAAAAGTGACAACAATGTGGTCCTCGTTAGTACAGTGGTTAGCGCGTACGACCGACAAACAGGAGCTTCCTGCGTCGTAAGTTCGCGTCCCGGCCTCGGCAGACTTCGTGGCGCCAAAAAGTTACGTCGTGCGTCTGCCACTGTACTGCCGATTTCCACACAGCGTGTCGCTGCTGTCAAGTATATCATACAAGACGGTGATGACACCAAGCCCGAGGTTCGGAAGCCTCGTTAAAAGGCGTGTCCCGTGTAGAGGACAGTCATCCCTCTGTTCGTAAAAGAACTCACCTAGTTTGAAAACTATAGCTAGTGTGATCCATTCAGTACACCCCTGGCTCAGTTGGTTACCTAACCTGCCAAACAAACAAGGACCACATTGGAAATAAGCATTACATATATATGTACGCTTTCATGTGCTATCCTAGGAACATTAGTTCCTGAAGAATATCAAACAGAGTGCAGTGAGTTTACTAGACTTTGACATCCACAGAATGACAGATGGAGAAAAGTTTGCACCTTAACACAAAACCTATGACGTTTACCCGGGTAGAAATCACTCGTGGTGTCTATATGTCTGGGTATAATTCCTTGTCTACACACGCACGAATATAGCGTATCTTTATGTGCCAATGGTTTTCCAAAACTAAGAAATATTAGAAGAATTTTAAGAATTTTACTCCTTTCTTCCTTTTTTGGTGCCGAAGAACACTTCCGTAATGTCGACATCCGCAATTTAGCTTTTATATACCTTTTCTAAGACTGAATTCTTTTAATCGATTTTATACTAATCTAGAGATAATATATCAGTGTATTTGAAAAGTTTACTTATTTTTCTATAGTGCTAATGATGTGAGAACTTTTAAACTGTTTATTTAGCACTAATTTACTTGAATGTCTGGCGTATGAATATATCATATTTACTATATTTACTGTCAACCCACGTGGATATGGCAGGTGTCTTGTTTACAAATACACAATGTGCACTTTACCAGACAAAAATGTAGATTATAACAATAAAAACTATTGGGAAGATAGATATGAACACGAGGAATCGTTTGACTGGTTTACATCGTATGAGACCTTTAGAAACTTCATAATCTCAGATGTTGAAAAGAACAGCTCCATTCTCATGCTTGGTATGCCTTTAGCCTTGTTTCAAGACTTTCCTATATTCTATATTACATTATGGAAGTATCATATTGTGGTTTAATAACAGCGAGTAACCTGCGCACACGCACCCATACCATGCTGGGATTCCCACCACACAGGTTCGTCAGATCTGATGAGTGTGGGATCCTATGGAGACAATTATTCCCAGCCATGCACTGAGTGTGGGATCCATAATATATGACATGAATGGGGGGGGGGGGGGCGTGCATGATCTGTTACCAAAACCTAAGACTCAATTACTAGTCCTAGGTTGAATTCAATAGGCCCTGTAATGAGCTAAAACAAATATGTTATTCATGTCTGGCTTTTTGTTTTTGTTATATTGGTAGACCTACTTTATTTACCTTCTAAAATGACACTGTCAGAAATATGTTTATATAATCTATCTATATGCATACAAAAATATCTAAAATATAAGCTAGCATTTTAAATAGCGGCAATGGAACTATTTAGTATTTACAATATATTTACAATGTTTTAGGCTGCGGTAACAGCAGCATGAGTGCTGCCATGTATGAGGACGGCTATCGTAACATCACTAATCTCGATTACTCCGAGGTAAAAAATAATTGTTTTCATTGACAATGACACTGACAATGACACTTTTATTTTTCAAACTAAAAGTTCATACAACACATAAAAATATATATACACTATATACAATTAGGTCTAGGTGATAACTGGCAGGAAGTTTCCTTATCATGCCAGTGGAGTGTGTGGCTGCTAGTCCAACAGCTCCTCAGTAAGCCAGCTCTTAAACTGATCAATAGAGCTGGCGTCTGCGATGGACGCAGGTAGCTGGTTCCACTGAGGAACTGTTCTGTACACAAAGGAGTTTTTCAACTCCTCAGTCCTGGCTCTCTTCACCCTCAACTTCTGATTGTGCCTGGCCCTTGTCCTTTGATCACTACGATCCAGATGTAGTTGTTCCGGTGTCAAGGCTATCTCATTGTTCAAGATCTTGAACATGTATGACAGCCTAATGTCTTTCCGACGTCTCTCCAGGGTGGGCCACTTCAGCTCTCCTCTCAGGCGTGTAATGCTGGTGCGTTCCCGTGGTCTTAGTCCGCAAACCCAGCGTATTGCCCTGTTCTGCACGCGGTCTAATGCCACTTTGTCTCCTTCCAGGAAGGGATCCCATGTTGCTGCACCATACTCTGCGGCTGACCTTACGAGGCTGAGGTAGGCTACTTTCCGCAGCTCCTGTGGGCAGTTCTTGAGGTTCCTACGTAGGAACCCCAACCTCCTGCTACACTTAGTAACTGTGTTCCTGACGTGTTCGGTCGATCGTAGACTTTCATGGATCAGTATCCCAAGATAAGTAGCGCTGTCCACATGATCCAGAATGGTTCCATCGAGCTCATAAAACCTTGAAAGAGGCTGCTTCTTGTTGGTCACTGTGAGGATGTTACATTTCTTGGCGTTGAACTTCATTCCCCACAGCTTTCCCCACTTGTGCAGGGCATCAAGATCCCGCTGGAACTGGATCTGGTCTTTCAGGGAGTGTATAGAGCGATACACCAGGCAATCATCGGCGAACAGTCTAACCTCTGTTCCAGGATCAACGACAGACGGGAGGTCGTTAATGAACAACAGGAACAGTAGCGGACCCATCACGGTGCCCTGGGGAACACCTGACCTAACTGCTGCATACTCCGATTCCGCACCATCCACAATGACATTCTGTGTCCTGTTGCCCAGGAAAGACTCTATCCACCTCGCAATCTGCTCATCAATGCCGTAGATCCGTAGCTTGTTGATCAGTCTGCCATGGGGGACCTTATCAAAGGCCTTTGCAAAGTCTAGCACCCCAATATCTGTCTGTGACTTTGTCTTATCTTTCCTCTCCAGTAGATCTTGCATTGTCAGGAGCAGCTGTGTATCACAGGAGTGGCCTTTCCTGAACCCATGGTTGCGTGGTGTGAGCAGCCCATACCTGTCCAAGTGTGATCGCAAGTGAGAGCAGAGAATGTGCTCCATCAACTTGCATGGGATGCAAGTTAAGGAGACTGGTCTGTAATTCTCTGTGGCGTAGACCGCTCCCTTCTTAAAGATCGGCGACATGTGGGCGGTCTTCCACACTGACGGTAGGGTGCCTGTTGCTAGTGACTGCCTGAAGATGTCTGTCATGATGGGTGCTATCTCACTTGCCAACTCTTTGAGGATCCTGCATGGTATCTCGTCAGGACCGCCAGCCTTGAAGGGTTTATGTCACCGAGTAGCTTGGCTACTCCTTTGACCTCTATCTTCAGCTGTGTTATTGATGGTACACTGGGTCCTTCAAGCACTGTATCGTGATACTCATCATCTGTGGTGAACACCGATGAGAATTGGTCATTGAGTATCTGTGCCTTTGTGAGGTTATCTGCAAACAGAATTGATAGTTTGGTTCGGGTTGGCTGAGATTGAGTAATTCTTGTAGGGGGGAATAATATTTTATTTTATCATAATATTTTATCATGAAACCAGGCAGGGTAGGTAGGAAAATGTTAAAAAATTTTATGCAAAAATTCTCATAGTCGGGAGGTGTTCCTGTAAAATTTTTTAAAGGAAGGGCTAAATTTTATCCGAAGAATATTACAGAAGATATGTATTTTTAAAAGAAAAATTGTCTGTAACCAATCAAATGTTTAAATTTCAAGATGCCTGTTGGTCAATGCTCTGTTTTTCCGACACATTTGCCGTATGGTGTAGTGCACCATGTGTTCTTTCAGTTTCTTGCCTAGAGAGCATGTGATTTCTTCATGTACATCTTCGTGCTTCATCTTATTAGGCTGGTTATGTTTCTACTTTCATTTTAGGTCTATTAAACCAAATCTTTCTGGTGGGTTCCTAAAATCATAAGGCTGCTGTTATTTTTTTTACACTCTCTTCTTAATCTATCAGTCACACTTTTACTATGATTTTTCCTTGATGTCATATTATTTGTGTCAATGGAGATGGAAAGGACCAGTGATAAGGGTGGTTGTAATCATTATATTACATACATTAAACCAAGACCGATTTGAAAACTTTTTGTAAATAAAATAGCTACTAAAAATATTGATCTTGACTAGAGCAACACTAATAGTCTCTAGTTATGAAAAAAAACATCATATTTGAAATAACCAGTTTATTGCAGCAGGTTACTGTGATGTTTAAACCGGTCCTTTTATTCCACTGTCCATTTCATATATCACGGCTATATAATCAAGGACTTGTAAAGGCAGTGTGAATGATCAACCCGTGAAACCGACGAATGTCCACTGTCCTAGTATTCCATTTTTTATCTGTCTTAAATGAGTTTTTTCAGTCATATAATGTAATTATACATGCATACTATTTGTTTAAAGAATGCTGGGAATCAGCATATGGATATATAAGCAATTAACATACAGGGTTGATAGGGTTTCGCACTGTGTTTTTTAATAGTTTGGTTTAAACCTTAATGTATGACACTGTACAAAACATTTCGTAAATTTATAAACTATTTCAAAAACTGCATGCCAGCTATAACATGCATTTTTTATAAAAATATGCTGGGAAAGATAATTTATAAAATATAGCTTTTTGTTAGTTAAAACTGGACAAAATTAAATTAATTAATTTCATATATTGTTTGGACTTATCTTCTCCACTTTACATGTATTTTATCTTGTGACAACTCTGTACTAATTCAAAACCCTATAGAATATTGATTGATATACCAGAAAAAGCAATATTCAAGCCAGTCCAGACTGTCCAAAGTACTTCTCCAAGTAATCCAGTTAGTCACTTCCAGTTATGGCAGCCAGTAAGGACAATGGTATTATGTAATACAGTTAAGATAAGTGACATGGGTTAAAGAATGCTTGGTTTCTTTTGTGTTGGAGAAGTATTTGTTTATAAGGTTGTTTGCAGAGTTAAGTAATTTGACATGAGATATTTTTGTTGCAAAAATCTGGTAAGAAGTGTCATGTATGCACTGCATGTGATTCAGTAGCACCTGTACACAATTCTCACCAGCCTGGTTATGAAGTTGTCTTATCTATCATTAGTTCTTCCAAGCGGTCTTCAACATATATCGCCTGTGGTTTAATGTTTAAACCTGGTGGTAGGCCAAAGGACCCTCATTTATCCCAATCTGTCTTAGACCACTGTTTAAGCCAACATTAGCTTTTGGTTTTGATGGAGATTTCATCCAGGTATGTAATCATATCTAATATATAATACATTAAACCAATTCCGATTCATTGAACTTTTATAAATAAAATAGCTACTAAAAATACTGATCTTGACTAGAGCATTCTCACTGTTGTGTAGCCGCTCTTGAAAGCTATGGACATATTTTCTATACAATTCATTAAAACTATCTACTCCATATTTTACATAACATTGTGATATACTACATCTTCTATCAATGCGCATGAGTGCTCTAAAAATATTATTGTATGCAACTTTTAACTTCAACAGGGATACTTTCTTGAAATTACACCATAATGAACTACAGTAGAGAGATGTACAAAACGATTTAAACAACCTAATCTTAACATCCTCTGTGCATTTCCTAAATTTGCTAATGATCATGTTACCTCTACTGTATATAGATCTAACCTCACGCATAATATCACGATCATCACAGTTATTATTTGAGATAAATACACCAAGATATTTTTGTTCTGATACCCATTTTAAAATTTGACCTTCTAATATCATATTCGGAACATTAATACATTTAGACAACTTTTTAGGTAAAATGGACATACAGACTGTTTTCTTCTTGTTGAAGACCAACTCCTTATTTATTGGTTTGTGTTTATTGCAGTACAGTATGGTTATATTTTGAAATATTAACTGTGATCAAATACTATGGGACATTTTTCAAACCAATGGGACATAAATTCGCCAGATAACAAGTTAATCATGTTAATCCATTTATTTTAATCATACAACTACCAATAGCACACAAGATTATTTTACTGCAGAAATTCACATTTGCAGTTCAAAAACATGATCAATTAGTTTTAAAAATTAGTCTATCTTTTATTGCCCTCCATTCCATAACCCCAGCAGCAAAATTGAATTCCTCCAAACTTCCACCTTCAATCTTGACTCGCATGCACAATGTATGAAGTGGATGGGCTAGAGCAAGGGCTGCAAGCTGAATGAGTAGTGGGAAATCCTGCTTATGGTATGTGATTATCAGCTTCCACAAATCAGCCATAGTTGCCACTGGGTATTTATTTGCGCGGACAACCATTTTCAAGGACTGCCACTCTGCCATCACTTCATCCACAGATCCAGGAAGGCGTGGCTCACTGTGATAAGTGGCACCATCCACCACATGTTCTTGTGGCTCACAGTAGTGGGATGCTAATGTCTTTACTTCTGAATTTCCCCATCCATCTACATCAGAATCCTGTAACAAGTTGATTGGTCGGAGTCCCAACACTGCAAATTTTATCATGAACTCTTGATTTGGGAACCTTTTCTCAACATTCTCAATCATTGCATTCAGAAATTTATTTCTTACATTCTTGAAACTAGAACCATGTGGAATTTTTATTAAGTCATGGTCTTTATACTTTCCATCATTGATAGGAACAACATGCTCAGCTTGCCCCATAGGCATCCTGTCATCCAGCATTGTTTTAAGATCATCTTGACATGAATTGATATTGATTTTGACAATAGAAATGTCCAGTTCTTTTCTTTGGAATAGTAGGTTGAGTTTCATTATAGGTTGAAGCCAATCAAGCATCCCATAAGCGATTCTGATAAACATTTCACATCTCATTTTTTTCAACAGACCAGTAGCTTTTGGATCTCCCCGCTCTTTCTTCTGGGTGAGGAAAGTGAGAATGGAATCCAGGATGCGGACAACAGTCTCTATTGCAGTGTAGCAGCTCAGCCAGCGAATTTGATGTATTTCTTTGAGACGGATAAGTGGGTCATTCAACACCATCTGGATTTCCTTCAGTTCGTCCTGCTTTGTTGGACTTTTGCTAAAATAATAATAAAGGGAAACAAGGGTTTCCTTAAAAGCTTTAATTTGAGGTACTTTGTCTGCAGCCTGTTCAGAGATAAGTGCTGTTCGATGGGCACCACAGTGATTTTTTTTCATGTGAGGGTTCACTTTCAGGAATTGGCCAGCTAATCCATTATTTTCTCCCATCATTACTGTGGCACCATCACATCCAAGACCATCAATTTGCTCCATACGGATACCCCTTGATGCCATTTCTAATTTTAGGGCTTCAAAGATGCCTTTTCCTGTGGCACTAGTGATTCTAACATCTGACAGAAAATGAGTTTTTGGAGTGAGTGTCAGTGGATCAACCACTGTGACATTTATGGCCAATTTGTGGTTAACTACAATATCTGTGGATTCATCAGTGAGTAGGGTTATGGTTGGACTGTTCTGCAGTTTTGATGTTAGACTTTTGTCAATTACATTAGACAAAGCTTCCAGCATCCCATATGCTGATGTTTCACTTTCGTACTTTAATTTATCAGTAATATATAACGACTCAATATTTGGGACCTTCAGTTCACGCAAAAAAGTCATGAGTGAGGTGTATTTGTGGAGAGGTAAATCCTCCTTAACCAGCCAGAAGATACATTTGAGGGCGATCATTACAGCTTCTTCCTGCTTTGAATGTGCCTTTTCACTAACAACCTGAAAATCATGTTTCCCTTTTGAAGAATTTACAAGAAGCTGGTGGTCTTGACATTCAATGTGCCTCTCCACAGTTGAGCTTCTGAAATTGTTCGTTCCTTTGGCCATGGCATTATTTTTTTTTGCATCCCTGCAAATTGAGCAATACATCAAGTTTTCATCTTTGTTATAGACAATGAATGGACGACCTCTTGCCCATGTTGCTTGAAATGTTCTACTGGGAGTTGCCTTTTCATTAGTACTATTAGCAGACTTGTCTACCACAGTTTCTGCTTGCCTTTCCTGTTGAGAACTCTGTTGCTGGGTGTTAGAATCATTAGCAGTCAATTCTGTAGTATCAATGGAAGTCTGAAATTAAATACAAAACTGGCACTACAAAACATGATTTTTCAATAAGTCTCTTTGTATACTGCATGATTTGATCATGTTTGTTTTTTTATAAAATAGTATCATATGATGGTATGATAAAAATACTACTGGCAATTAATAGCTTATAATTTGAACAGGAAAAAATAAAATAAAAATCATTTTAAAGATTAAGAAGTTAGATACAGAAATAAACATGTCTTGAATGAACTCTATTTAGCTTACCTCTCTCATAAATGATTTCATGGTACATTGGCCGGCTGGTAATTTTAGTTTCTTTTTGGGAGGCATATTACTAATCAAATATGCAAAATCTCTTGCAAACTTCAAAACAATACTGTGTATCCAATGATTCGAGTCAGTTTGATTATTTTAATATTGACACTTTTCTTTAATCTAATTAATATTAAGTCCTTCTCATCACAATAACTTTTTCAGCAGTAAATGTTCATGAAAAAAATATTTGAATTTTATTTGAATGATAGTTGTGTATCTATCAATGGTAAATTCATGAATGGCTTAACATATCCTAGACCCACATGTTATGTCTGTGTGAATATGTGTATGGGACGTTTACTTTCAAAACATCAGTTGATTGACACAACCCATTAACTGTACATCACTTCAACTACATTGCTATAAACTTACCCACACAAACTCACTGAGTCAATGAGTCACTGCTAGCAAACTAGCCACAGCATCTTTCATCTGCATGCTGCTGTGTATTTGCACAAGAAGACATATGTGCTAGCTTGTCTGGGAAGATAATTGTTGCATGCAGTGGCGGCTGTGATAGTGTAAACAGCTCTGTCCTGAGAGCTTATCTACATATGGCCTGAGATGGGAGGTCAAAATTTATGTTGCAAGGCCACATTGAACCGCAGTGGCCTTGGGAACAATGGGACATTTACAAAATGGAGGATGAGGGCAACTCTGTTTGACTGAAGTAATATATATATTTTCCACATCTAATATTTATACCGTGATGTCTTGTTAGCTTAAACACGTGCAAGGTCATGTGATGTTGCATAATTGAATGATTTTTGCCAGACTGTCATGATAATATAATCATTTGGTTTTATTTAATGGGTGTATATTTGTTTTAAAATTTCTAATCAAATATACATCCAAAATTTAGAATTCAATAAACGTTTTAAACATTTTCTAGCTCATCAAGGCTCCTTTTCAAAATTAAAACATAACTTTTGAAAACAAAAATACAGCCATAAAATAAGACCAGAAGATTGCAGTACGAGACATAATGCTGCAAGCCAAAAATGCACAATTTTATTTACTCAGAATCACAATGTTGATTATTGTATACTTCATCAAAAGTACTTAAATGTGTTTTATCTTGTATTTGTATTTTATTTGGTTTCTGATAATGAAGCTCATGAGTTCGATTTTGTTTATAAATTAAAACATTCAAAGTCTTTGTTTCATTTGGGCCCCCCCTGTACATCCGCCGTCAGCCGCCAGGAGGAGCGTGCTTCGTCTCGGCTTCGTCTACTCGGACATCAGGAAATCACGGGGGAGGAGGAGGAAGTTACCGTCCCCACCAACACGACGTGTGTTCTTCCATGATGCATACAGAGTTTATGTAAACGTGAAAATTTTATTAAGTTTTAAATTTTATCAAAACATTTTAAATGATTAAGTGTTGTTGTTAAAGATGCAATTTTACCAAACTTCTATGAAGTTATTTGGTACGTGTATTACTGTTACGGAGCTTTATAATGGAAAACAATTGCTGGTTTATAATAGAAAATTATGCGGTTTTTGTATGTTTTGTATCATTTTATAATATTCAATTGAAAACGCAATTTGAAATTATTGAAAAGTTTTATTATGCACAGGTTTCAAATGAAAAAGAAAACAACAAAATTAAAAAAAAACATCTAAATTTAAAATTGTTGATTTGAAATGCATTTACTTATTCCAGTATTTTTGGCTGCAGTTCTTTGTCTTTGCGTTGACTGTTTATACATTGTTATATTTTAATTTGTTGCAGTTGTTTAGTTTAAATGTTGAAAATTATACAATGTTGATTGTCTTCAAAATAATGTTATAGATTTTATGAAACATTGTCAAAAAGCATTTAATATCTATATACATTATATATATATGCCCTGTGATAAAGTTGTATAGTAATATTTCACATGTTAAGGACTCAATAAACTGTTATTATATTAAGTGCTGTTTTTGTAAAAGGAAACATCATCATATCAAAATAACAACTTTAGATGTAGGATATTTAGTTGTCACAATTTTATTACACGTGATATAGTTCAAAGTGTATTTTTTAAGTTTTATTCTATTCATTCTGTAAATTGGCTAAAACATCTATTTAAAAATATGCTTTACAACTAATTTTTAACTAATCTTTGATATGGACTGTGATATTTTACTATGCGTTTTATGCGAAATAAACTGATACAATACAATTAGAATAACAATAACAATAAATTCCATCTAAATGTATACGTTAATGTGCAACCAACCAGTCACTGCTGTATTTTGTGTTTTTAAACCTTCTCGAATATTTAAGCTTCAGCAGACATAAAATGTGGCAAGAAAACTCCCCATCACACTTCTTTTTTTTAAAATACAAAGAGTTCTCAAACAAACGATAATAATTCCATATAAGAGTTTTGTCATGCAGTGAACAACATGTGGTCGCATTTTTTATTCTATGTTCTATCTTTTTTGTTCAAATATCAAATTACAAATTAAAATTTCTTATTAACAGAATATATTTTGCACACTTTTTAGAAGAGTGCAAAATATATTCTGTTTAAGATTTGTAATTTGATATTTAGCTAATTTGATATTTAAACAACAAGGAAGATAGAACGTGAAATAAAAAATGATAATTCCATAAAGGGTAATGAAAAATAACTTGAACGAAATGAAAAGCGCCCCCAGTGAGGGCAAACCAGTGGTTTATACCTGGAAAAACACTGGAATGCCACTGTCTATACTATATTGGCAAAAGTCAATATTCATATTTCAGCAGCCAACAGCACCAGGCTAGACTAATGTTGCTGCCTTATGATATTGATTTTTCCATGCTGGCTAAAGCGTATTGAATACTAGTAAAATGGACCTAATAATGAGCCCAAATATGGACCATTTGGGCCCATGTGAAATAGGGTTCTTGTGGTCACCATTTCCAAATGACATGCCAAATTTGAGCATCCTAGCTCAAACGATGCGACCTGTAGAGGGGTATGATGATGAAAAATAACTTAAACGAAAAGATACCACATATACCAGCGGAATACTAGATGGATAAAATTAACCTAATTAACATCTGCAAAAGATGTAGAAAACCTTAAAAAGAAAAAGAAATTTCAGACCCTATTAGAAAGCATCCCTGAAATAAGTGTGTTGCCTTTCGCATTGTACCCATCAACTCTCACCGTCAATTGACAATAAAATTATATTCACAATGAAACAAAATTCATATACAGATACTGACAGATATTGACGTTGGTTGATGTCCACAAGTACACAGCCACACTGCACAGATAGAAAGTCGAATTTCAAATATCTTAGCAGCCATTAATTTTTTGCTCTTAGATCATAAAAGTTACATAAATGACCTAGGACCTAAAAAAGCAGTTTTATGAACGTCTTTGAAAAATTGGTTAACATTAGACACAAAATAATTAGCCCGGTATATTCTGTACAAAATTATTCACTTTGTTCTCAAGTATTCTGAATTTTATTTCACTCTAGATAAAAAATGTTAAATTTGATACACATTTTTATCGATACTAAACAAATGGATACATTTTTATCAATATTATCAGGAATAAATGACAAGGAAATAAGTTAGTGACATTTTCAGCATTCTGCCAACTTTAAAAAATCCTATTATATCTTTAACCATTTACTCCTCATGTAAAATGAAACCATTTATTCCTGATACCATGGAATATCAATCATGATAAAAGTTTTGGTTGGTTTGAAACTCATGATTTTACTACAAACATGAAAACATTTCCAATGGCAACCCTATCAAACAAAAGCAGATGTTTAGAAACTAATAGTAAACTAATAGTTGTACATGAAACATAGAAACAGAACATACATGAAACAGTGTTGATGATTTGAAGACATTATTCTTTATAGATCAACTAAAAAAAAATTCTCCAAACTTGCAGCGCTGACACATTGCCAAGAAACTCGACTAAATAGCAGATCATTTTGGTTCAATATCAACAAAAGCAGTTTTTGTTCAAAATAAAATGCTGTTTCATTCCCCACAGTGAAATACTTTGATACCTACAAAGCGCCACAGCGGTCAGTGAGTTTTATCACATACATGACACTGCGTGATATAAGAATTCGTGCCTCTCTGAATGAGATTCCCTGAAGTGTCACAATTTTCGACACCAGGAGGTCATAGTTCAAATACAATGTGATATTTGAAATCTACATACCCAAGTTCCTATCTAAGGTCAATACAAGTTTTGTTCCTAAATTCAATATTAAATGAGATGAATGGAATTTTATCATTTTTTTACCCTTTGACCCCTGATTTGACCCTTTTAAAGTCAAAATTCAGGTGCTTAATTTTGAACCCTCATACCAACCACCAATCATGCAAAGTTTCTTAAACTCTTCATTAAAGTGAACGATTGACCGATCTAGGAACCCTACTATTATATCCAAATATTGGCTGTATTTCTTGAAATAATGTACACCAATGTCCTTTGAATGTACAAGATATTCAGAATGGAAAGTCACATATTTATTTTTTAACCTTCAAATGCTATAAAAGTTGAGATCCGTTTTGCCGTCTGCCAAACATTAAATGTAAAATAAACAGAACGCTGAAAGAAGTACAGTGGGACTCTTATGAAATGCATTTATGCATTACTACGTATTCATTTCATGATTACTTGAAATTTCATATAAGTCTAAGTTACTGCTGTTAGGTGCTTTTAGGTTCAAGATCATCAGGTTCAACTGTAAAATTCGTTTTGAGGTCGTGTTGGTAGTCAAGGATAATTGAGAAAAAGCGCCAAAAACGTTTGCCAAGTAATGACATTTTGCGCATACTAATGCTCCACCTGGTGTAGTCCGTAGCTTTAGTGGTGGTGTGAGATGTTGTTTGGCCGCTGTTAACGATACGGACAGACGGCCACAGGGTGTCCTCGCATCATTGAAAAGTCTCAAAGTGTTTTTTCTTTTTTTTCTTTTTTTTTTGGGGGGGTTTTTTTTTCTTTTTTTTTTTTTTTTTTTTTTTTTGGGGGGGAGCCATTAAAGTCTTATTTTGCTTGAAGTAGACTTAAAAGGTCTTAATTTCTCTTTTTCATTTTTCATGGTTCATAGTTATTGTAATTTTTTTCTTATTTTTACACATGTTTATGTTGCTTATGAGGCAACATACATACAAATGGTGAAATGCAACAGGTCTTATTTTCTCTTTGAAGAGGTATTAAATAGGTCTTTAAAAGGTCGTATTTTGGTTCCCTAAAAACAGGTGACACCCTGGTAGTTAGCGATAGTGACCGATGCTGTTGTTGAATTCTAGTATTGACGTGAAATATTAGGTAAAGTCTACCACAGTCACTGAGTTACTGTCCCTGCCATCGGGCATCCGACATCTGTTTGTGTATATTTTTGGCTTATTTTAGCCTCTATTTTAGGCTGCAATGGAAGGTAAAACTAAAACGGCCGCTAAATGGCTGGACGAATGAATCGCTATGAACCAGTTGTGTCTGGTTATGTGCATGAGTGACGTGTGCGTATCAAAGATGGACCTGTGGGTAATAAATGGACGTACATCTGCTTGTAAATGTGGCAAAGTGAACGTACATTGTGGGCACAAAACGGACCAGCGTCTGCTAAACGTGTGTTGTGGCATGAAATTGGATCATGACTAAATGTAATAGATGTATGCAATCAATTGTACTTACTATTAAGAAAAAAAAATGCAAACTTAATGTCAGAATGAATCTTGATTGTGTAAATAGTTGACT
>JAGTTF010005605.1:5564-23043 GCA_019095985.1 Streblospio benedicti
ATCACACATTTTATTTTGAGTTTTGAAAGGACAATTATCAAATTATGTAAAAAAACAAAAAAAACATGTCATTGTTAATGAAGGATATCAACTGCATTTCTCACTGACTGACTTCTTTTACTGTCAGGTGACAGAAAAGAAGTCTCAGAAGAGAGACATTGAAAAATGTCCTAAAAATATTAAGACAGTGAGTTTCTATACATTTATCACAAAATCAACTAGGATCAAAAGTGTTCAAAGAACACGGCGTTGTGAGAACAACGTTGACAGATGGGTGATTATGATACTGCATAAGCATAAGGTGGTAGTTCAAGCGTGAATTCTGTAATAATGAAATCTGAAAAAAAAAAAAATTAAAATGGCTCCCTGAATTTATACTTTTCTTGGCAAATAGCCAAAATTGAAAGCTCATTATGGCCTCGGTGAATGCAAACAGTGAACCAAGTTTGAAGATTTTGTCTTTCATAGGCATTGATACTATTGATAAAAATGTTGAATATGAAGCTAAAATGGCACACTTTAATTGGCAAAGTGCCAAAGATGAACATATAAGACTGCCACTACGTATGTGAACATAGAATGAAATATGGAGGTTATGATTCAAACTGTATTGAAAGTATTGAAGAAAGTTGCCAAAAACCACTAAAATGTCTATAAACTGCTACACAGTGCTGTGCTCTCTGAGCACTTTTCATTTAGTTAGCAAAGGGCAAAGTTGAACGAAGGTTGTGGTCACCAGTCCCAAAATATTGTATGAAATACGGAAGTCATGTGTGAAGCTAAAAATGCCAAATTTGGCTGCCAATGGCCTTCTGGAGAGAACCCTTTGATTGGCAAAGTGCCAAAATTGGAAACTGATGATGCTTACTAGGTATATGAGCAGTGTATGAAATTTGGAACTCATGGTTCAAGCTGTATTGAAACTATTGAAGAAAATGATAAAATGACCAAACATGGCCTTCAGGAAATCACACGTGAATTGGCAAAGTGCCAAAATTAAATATGTGTAATGGCCTCTACGCATGTAAACATTGTACTTAGTTTGAATGTGTTGATCCAAGAAGTTTTAAAGATACTGCAGAAAATGTCTAAAATAGACGATAAATGGCCTTTTTGGAAAGCACAATTTGATTGGCAAAGTGCTCAAAATAGAATCACTCTGGTGGTGCATCATGCCACATAGTTGTATTAAGTTTGAACAAAATCGGTTTGCCAGTATACCCTCTAGTTTGTCCAGAGGCATATATACACACTTACACACATATATACTGACATACAAATGAAGTGATCACAAGGCTTTTTTGCTTCAGCTGCTGAAGTGACGCAATAATTCTGTTTATATCAAATTGTACATGATCGTGTTTTTTGTTTATTGCTTGGTCACCAGTGGCCAACTGTTCATAAAAAATGATCTTATATTTGGTTAACATACATTTCCACACACCTATATTTACCCTCTAACCTTTCTCCCAATGGAGCACTTTATAAAAAGATATGGGGAGGAATCTTCCTCAGAGGTCTGTGCTCCATCAACACCCCCCCTTTGACAGTCCCACCCAATCTCTTGGCAGATATCTAGATCCCCATGCCCTGCATGAGTTGTTATGTATAATTGATAAATATTAAAACAATGCCAATGTATTTACCAAATGTTTCATATTAATCATGCAACAGTACTGGAGCAACTGTTACAGTTTTTGACATGCAACAGTTTTCACTAGCCACATAAATCATACAATGCTGAAATCATACTAGTGGGCTAAAGAAACTTTTAATTTCATCAATGGATATCGAATACTGTTTCATCATATTAAATGGGGATATTTCATTGGCACTTGTCACTTAAAAAACGATTGAAAATATACTTATTTATTTTCTATATGGTCTACTTGGTCTATCAGTGATAGAATATCGTGATATTCTATCACCACATATTATGATGTTGCTATCAAGTAGTTTCTATCTAAGCACACTTATTTGTCCTCTGAGCACAGTTTTAAGTACCTGGCACTAGTGTGCAGTGTAACACTCAATGCAAGCGTTTGGCATTGTTTGCTTCAGTTTTAACACTTGCATATATATGATAATGATTGTGTACTGACCTTGTCTGTTCTCACAGTTGACTCCAGTGAATTCAGGCTTGCATGAGCAGCTGTATGAGGAACGGTCGGCACTGGCGGTGCAAGTCCCACCATTCAGGCAGGGGGTTGTACGGCAGGGGTCTATGAGTAAAGATCACACATTTTATTTTGAGTTTTGAAAGGACAATTATCAAATTATGTAAAAAAAAAAAAAAAAACATGTCATTGTTAATGAAGGATATCAACTGCATTTTCACTGACTGACTTCTTTTACTGTCAGGTGACAGAAAATGAAGTCTCAGAAGAGAGACATTGAAAATGTCCTAAAAAATATTAAGACAGTGAGTTTCTATACATTTATCACAAAATCAACTAGATCAAAAGTGTTCAAAGAACACGGCGTTGTGAGAACAACGTTGACAGATGGGTGATTATGATACTGCATAAGCATAAGGTGGTAGTTCAAGCGTGAATTCTGTAATAATGAAATCTTTGAAAAAAATTAAAATGGCTCCCTGGAATTTATACTTTTTCTTGGCAAATAGCCAAAATTGAAAGCTCATTATGGCCTCGGTGAATGCAAACAGTGAACCAAGTTTGAAGATTTTGTCTTTCATAGGCATTGATACTATTGATAAAAATGTTGAATATGAAGCTAAAATGGCACACTTTAATTGGCAAAGTGCCAAAGATGAACATATAAGACTGCCACTACGTATGTGAACATAGAATGAAATATGGAGGTTATGATTCAAACTGTATTGAAAGTATTGAAGAAAGTTGCCAAAAACCACTAAAATGTCTATAAACTGCTACACAGTGCTGTGCTCTCTGAGCACTTTTTCATTTAGTTAGCAAAGGGGCAAAGTTGAACGAAGGTTGTGGTCACCAGTCCCAAAATATTGTATGAAATACGGAAGTCATGTGTGAAGCTAAAAAATGCCAAATTTGGCTGCCAATGGCCTTCTGGGAGAGAACCCTTTGATTGGCAAAGTGCCAAAATTAGAAACTGATGATGCTTACTAGGTATATGAGCAGTGTATGAAATTTGGAACTCATGGTTCAAGCTGTATTGAAACTATTGAAGAAAATGATAAAAATGACCAAACATGGCCTTCAGGAAATCACACGTGAATTGGCAAAGTGCCAAAAATTAAATATGTGTAATGGCCTCTACGCATGTAAACATTGTACTTAGTTTGAATGTGTTGATCCAAGAAGTTTTAAAGATACTGCAGAAAATGTCTAAAATAGACGATAAATGGCCCCTTGGAAAGCACATTTTGATTGGCAAAGTGCTCAAAATAGAATCACTCTGGTGGTGCATCATGCCACATAGTTGTATTAAGTTTGAACAAAATCGGTTTGCCAGTATACCCTCTAGTTTGTCCAGAGGCATATATACACACTTACACACATATATACTGACATACAAATGAAGTGATCACAAGGCTTTCGCTTCAGCTGCTGAAGTGACTTAATAATTCTGTTTATATCAAATTGTACATGATCGTGTTTTTTGTTTATTGCTTGGTCACCAGTGGCCAACTGTTCATAAAAATGATCTTATATTTGGTTAACATACATTTCCACACACCTATATTTACCCTCTAACCTTTCTCCCAATGGAGCACTTTATAAAAAGATATGGGGAGGAATCTTCCTCAGAGGTCTGTGCTCCATCAACACCCCCCCTTAAACAGTCCCACCCAATCTCTTGGCAGATATCTAGATCCCCATGCCCTGCATGAGTTGTTATGTATAATTGATAAATATTAAAACAATGCCAATGTATTTACCAAATGTTTCATATTAATCATGCAACAGTACTGGAGCAACTGTTACAGTTTTTGACATGCAACAGTTTTCACTAGCCACATAAATCATACAATGCTGAAATCATACTAGTGGGCTAAAGAAACTTTTAATTTCATCAATGGATATCGAATACTGTTTCATCATATTAAATGGGGATATTTCATTGGCACTTGTCACGAAAAAACGATTGAAAATATACTTATTTATTTTTCTATATGGTCTACTTGGTCTATCAGTGATAGAATATCGTGATATTCTATCACCACATATTATGATGTTGCTATCAAGTAGTTTCTATCTAAGCACACTTATTTGTCCTCTGAGCACAGTTTTAAGTACCTGGCATTAGTGTGCAGTGTAACACTCAATGCAAGCGTTTGGCATTGTTTGCTTCAGTTTTAACACTTGCATATATATGATAATGATTGTGTACTGACCTTTTCTGATCTCACAGTTGACTCCAGTGAATTCAGGCCTGCAATAGCATCTGTATGTACCGTCGGCACTAGGGATACAAGTTCCACCATTCTGGCAGGGTGTTGTACGGCAGGGGTCTATGAGTAAAGATCACACATTCTATTTTGAGGTTTGAAAGATTATGTTGTTGTTCGAGTGTTGTTTGATAATTGACTATATTTAGTATTTATTTTAAAGAAATAAATAAGTCGTTTTTGGAACACTGTTTTATAGAAACATCTAGAACATTCCGAACCCTATGTATTGACGTCACGTTCTTGACGTATGACAAAAGTACAAGGACAATAAAAAGTTTTGTCCATAACACAACATTCCCCTTGTTGGCCATGAAGTAAATACAATGCAGAACAATTGTCTTAACAATCTAACAATTATGTGACATACTACTTTAAGTTATAAACAAAGTTCTACTGTTCAATTAGTCTCTGAGGAGGTCGTGACACTCTCCCAGATCTTGTGCGGTATGCATTGTCCTTGCTCGGAGTTGTCACTGGAGGGTTTGGTGTTGGACTGCTTTCAGTGGGTGCCGATGGTGAAGTGGTTGCTGGCACCATTGGTGTGACGGTTGGTGGTGTTGACATCTGCGATGGTACTGGAGGGTCCAGATCTTGAACTGGCTGGCTCCACTGACATGGCTGCATCTGGTTCTCTTCAGCTCTGGGTCGAAGTAACACACGATTGCGTGCTAAGAAACGTCCGGAATCTTTGCACCTGATGGTGTAGGATCGTGGTTCGGGTCCTTTTCCTACTATCGTTCCTGGAGCCCATGTTCGTTTTGCCACATCTTGGTAGTAGATTTTGTCATCAACTTCTAATTCATCGAGAGGTTTGCTGTGCAAGTTATATCTATTTTCACCATAGCTCCTACTTGCCTCCTGTTGTATTCTCTGCTCCTCAGTAGTGTTTGACTTCACGTGTACTGGTAAATTACATTGAATTTTGCGACCAAATAATATTTCAGCTGGTGATGGTAATTTCGGACCAATTGGGGTGGTGCGGTAGATTAGTAGTGAAGGCTGTTGTTTATTTGTCTTATTGAATATGCATTTTACTGTCCTAATCATTCTTTCAATGAATCCATGTGATTTGGGGTGATGTGGTGAGCTTGTCTGGTGGATGATGCCGTTTTCATTAGTCATTTCTTTATATTCATGTCCGATGAATTGTGGGCCATTGTCTGAAATGATGGTGTGGGGGTATCCCATCATACAAAATACCTTGTTTGTAATTTCTGTCACATTTTTACTTGATAGTGATGAAAGTTTCTCAACTACTGGATATTTTGAGTGGTAATCTGCTATTATTAAATACCATTGATTATTGTGCATAAATAGGTCTGTTCCTATTGTGTGCCATGGTATTGGTGGATAATCTATGGGCATTAGCGCTTCTTTAGTCTGCGAGGCCTGATATTCTTGGCATTTTTGACAGGTTGTAACAAGTTCTTCTATATCCTTGTTGATTCCCGGCCAGTATACACTGCTTCTAGCTCTTCCTTGACATCGTATGATGCCTTGATGTCCACTATGAATTGCCTCTAAGTAATCTTTTTGTAACTTGGCTGGGATAATAATTTGCTCTCCTTTCAAAATCATGCCATTTTCCAGACTCAGTTCATCTCTAAATGACCAGTATGGCTTTATGTCTTTGTGAAGGTCACGTTGTCTTGGTGGGAAACCTTGAAATATGTACTTCATTAATTGGTGTAGTGTGTTGTCTTGTTTTGTTGCTTCTTTTTATTTCCTCAAGTTTCTGTCCACTGAACTGAACAAAACAAACTTGGATGTTTAAAGGAATCTGTGGACTTTCAATCGAGGTTGGTAGCCTTGATAATCCATCTGCAAGTATCATTTCTTTTCCAGGTCGATATTTGATGGAGTAGTCATATCGTTGTAAGCGAAGAAGCATGCGTTGGAGACGAGCCGGGGCTGCAGCAAGGCTCTTCTTTGTAATCATCTCCAAAGGCTGATGATCAGATTCAATAACGAATGGTGCGCCGTACAGATAAGTGTGAAATCTTTCTGCGCCAAAGACACACGCTAAAAGTTCTCGTTCATTGTTTGCATAACGAGTCTCTGTTTCTGTCAAGCTTTTTTGCTGCATAAGCAATAACTTTATCATCCTGTATCAAAGCTGCTCCCAATGCATTCAAGCTGGCATCTACTTGTACCACTGATGGTTTTGTTGGATCAAAATACTGTAGTGCACTAGCATTGGTGATGAGTTGTTTAAGGTTATCAAACGCTACTTGTTGTTCGTTGTGCCATTGAAATTCTGCATCTTTCTGCAGTAGCTGTCTGAGGTGATGTGTGTGATCACTAAGACGTGGAATGTATGCTGAGAGATATGTTATCATCCCGAGAAATGTTTGAAGTTCTTGCTTGTTTGAGGGCTCTTTCAGTTTGACAATAGCTTCAACTTTCTTTGGGTCAGGCTTTACTCCTTCTTTGCTGTAGATGTTGCCAAAGAATTTCACTTCTGATGCTTTGAGCTTGCACTTTCCAGGGTTGAAAACTAAGCCTGTCTTCTGAGCTCTTTTCATCAATTGACTCATGTTGTTGTCATGTTCTGCCTCAGTGTTTCCAAATACTGTTATGTCATCAGCAATTGAAACAACTCCTTGTAGATCTTGTAGAATCTCATCCATGGCATGTTGAAATACATCCTGGCTTGTTTTTAAACCAAAAGGTAGTCTTTTGAAACAGAACCTTCCAAAGGGGCTATTAAATGTTGTCAGTACTTGGCTCTCTTGGTCAAGAGGTACGGCCCAGTACCCGGATCTTGCATCCAGTTTACTAAATACTGTTGCACCTGCAAACTTGTGTGATAGCTCTTCAATGGTGGGAGTATGGTGTTGTCCTCTTTTAAGTGCCTTGTTGAGGTCACGAGGGTCGAGGCATATGCGTAAAGAACCATCTTCTTTCATGACATAGGTTATTGACGAAACCCAATCTGTTGGTTCATTCACAGGTCTGATGACATCAAGGTCAATCATTCTCTTTAGTTCTGCTTGAATCTTTTCGCGTAATTGTATTGGTGCTTTGCGTGGTGGATGTTTGACTGGCTGAGCATTGTCTTCAAGTGTCAGGTGATAAGGCTTCTGAAAATGTCCTATACCCTTAAATTGATCTGGATATAGTTTGATGAGATCATCAAGGTTTTTGATACACTGAGGTGTTGTTTCTACTGAACATTGCAATTTGACCATTCCGAGATGTTCACATGTATTCAAACCAAACAGCACTTGACCATTAGTGTCTGCTAGGTAAAATTCTTCATCACGTTTTATGTCTTGGAATGTGCATGGGAAGGTGATGATTCCATGGTGATGGATTGTTCCTCCATTGTAATCAGTAAGTATGGCGTTCGAATGCCTGATGTTTGCTTGAAATGGTTGTATTTTCTGCATTTGTTGGTATATACGCATTGGTAGGATGTTTCCTTCAGCTCCAGTGTCAATTTTCCCTCTTAGATTTGTAGTAATGTTTTCTGCTACCTCAATTTGTATTGTTGCTTTTGCTTCTGTTTTTTGTTTTGTTTGATTGCTATGTACATTGACACGTATGACTTCAAAAGTGAGAGTTTCAAATGTTGGATCTTGGTTACTTGAAGATTCATGATTGTTGTGATCAATAGCATGGAAGTTTCTTGATTTTTTATGAGATTGTTGTTTCTGATTGTTTGGTTGTTGTTTAAGAGGGTTGTTGGGATTAAGACAGACTGATGCCCAGTGTCCTAAACGTTTACATTTGTGACATTGACTTTTACGAGCCGGACAGTCTTCTTTCCTGTCATGTGAACGTCCACAGTTGAAACAACCTGATTTTTTATCTTTGTCGTTGTTGAATTGTTCCTTGGGTTTGTTTTTGTTTTGATGTGTCGCTTGTTTCTTTTTTGTCCAGTGTTTTTTTTATGGCACTCACATTTGTTTCAGTGTTAAAGTGTTGTAATTGAGTTTCTGTTGCTTCAAATGTTCTAGATATCTCTACTGCCCTGTCGAGAGTTAGTGTTGCGGGGTCAAGGTCTAATAACTTCTTTCTGACTTGGCTATGTGCGGTACCTTTAATCAGTTGATCTAGAATATTATCATCAGTGTTGTTTGGGTTTGCAAAATTGCATTTTACTGCTTGTGCACGTAGACGTATGAGAAATTTGTCAATGGGTTCATGGGACTGCTGTTTGAGGTCTCTTAGTTGAAATCTAGCCAATCTAAAATTAGCCTTGGGTTCAAAATATTGTTGAAAGAGATCCCATATGCGTTTTGGGTCATTCTTTTCAGCATCTGATATGTTTGACCAGTTGTCAAAAATTTCAACAGCTTGAGGGCCCATCCATAACAAAATGTAACTTACAATTTCACTGCCGTTTTTGTTAGAAAATGCGGGTGTCGACAACATGAGTTCACAGTATCTTCTGAACTTCTTGTATTGTTGTGGCATGTCGTTGCTGTCCCAATCCAGTGTCGGGGGTTTGATGTTGTCAGATGCATAAACGTATTGAATAGATTGTTGTACCGGTACTTGGATTTGTTGTGGTTGTTCTGGACCTTGAGCTGCTGGAGCGTCATCCTCGCCTGCCATGTTGCCACGTGGACACTTTTATGACCGTTGTAGTTCGTCAGAAAAAAATCATGCAATACTCTGCTTGTTGTTGTTGGCTGGGCTTCTTTTCAAGTCCGCTAAGCTGCCACCATGTTGTATTATGTTGTTGTTCGAGTGTTGTTTGATAATTGACTATATTTAGTATTTATTTTAAAGAAATAAATAAGTCGTTTTTGGAACACTGTTTTATAGAAACATCTAGAACATTCCGAACCCTATGTATTGACGTCACGTTCTTGACGTATGACAAAAGTACAAGGACAATAAAAGTTTTGAATATCCTCATTCTCCCCGATTTCGGGGTTAATAATTTCTAATTAAAAAAGTAGTCCCAAGAAATAGTCCCACCTAAATATATGGTTCTCATTTCCCCCGAATATTGAACCACAAAAAAAAAACAGGAAAAAATCAGCCTACATTATTTCAAATACCACTGGGGAAGGGGATATCATATTTTCTGGAGTAGTGTGGTGACAAAACTATATGTATATGAGAGTGATCACGGTATTGCAACCACGTTTCTGCAAAATATGCAATTTTTAAAATTTAGTTTCTATCTTCATAATTTTCTAACAGGGGCTACACAACTGCATGGTTGGGGGTATCAGGGCATTTGAAATATCTCTGCTATTTTAAATGGCAGGTTTTAAAAATGAACATCAAAAATGATTACATTTCTTCTTACAGATTCAATGCTTTTCAAAAAACGTTAGTGTTAAAAAACTATTGGTATTTAAGAATGCGTAGAAGTGGGAGTAACCACATGTCCAATTGGTGAGAGTAACACATGTCCACTAGATGGTGGGGTAACTGGACATTTAATTTTTGTTAAATTGGTCATATGATCAACTCACAACTCAAACCCAACCTCAAAGGCTTTACTTCTGTTTGTGTACATTGTGGTGGTAACAGGACATGTTGGGAGTAACAGAGTGTTACTCCCACAGGTCGCATTTATGTCAACTCACACAATGATTATTAGAGGAAACAAATCATTAGGATATGTTACCACCCAGAACATATCATGACTTATAACCAAAAATGTGAAATTATATCATTATTTATTGATATAGAAGCATGTGTGGGAGCAACGTAACGTCTATACGTCCCCAAAATACGAAAATAACATGTTTGACATAGGTGTCAAAATTGTTTGATCACTGTAAATGGGATGATGTTAGGTGATTCATTTACCAAACATGTCTTTTACACGGACAAGCTTTGTTGAACAACACCGTGACGATCTTCATAGGCTAGGGGGGATATTATGCTAATGTTGATATTGAATTTATCATTGTTTCAAATTTTATCATTGTTTGTAAAATTTTGTTTAGTATCTAAAGTAAATGTTGTTACCATTATTACGTTCATAGAATATTAGTATTTTTTTAAAGTTTTAAAGTTTTATGCAGAAACTGTCCTGTGGAAAACAGTGGAATCAAACTCACGGTCTCCTGTTCACACCTATGAACAACTGTATGTATATTTTTCCCAAGTTTGCTTGTGAATTCAATTTTACTCTCACTATTCTTGCAAGCAAGCTCCTACCACTGTATTGATATAGCTGAAGACACAGCTTCCATTTGACTATATCAAGTGGCCTTCACAGGACTGGAACTCACAATCCCAAGGTTGTGAGACCAGAATGATACCATCATCCCAAGTAGCGGGCTATTAAAAAGTTACTTGGACAAACCAATGTCTCAGTAACCCCCAGCTTACATACTTGGTCAGTTATCACCTCAACCCAGAGGTCGTGGGTTCGAATCCCACCTTACGATGTAGATTTTTGCGAGGTCTAAGTTTCATCTGTGTTAAGGTCTGTGATTCTATGAACAACTGTATATATATATTTTCCCAAGTTTGCTTGTGAATTCAATTCTACTCTCACTGTTATGCCAAGCAATCTCCTATCACTGTATTGATATAGCTGAAGACACAGCTTTTATTTGACTCTATTAAGTTCACACCAAAACAGTCATTATGTATAGACAAGCGTTCTAGTCCACTGAGCTAACATCTCCGGGACGGATTCAGACCAGGTTACGTTAGGTTCTGGAACCTGGTGAAGATTTGTATTTTTCCAAATCTATATAATCACTGTATGAAACCCGACGAAGGTTACTCACAGTAGTCCTCGTCATTATAAATAGGTCACTTTTTCTCGATTCGGATATTATAATGGATATTGTGACGTCGATTCCAAAAGATAAGTCAATATTTATATTAGTACATACAGAGCGCATATTAAAGCACGTGTAGGATCTATTATTAAGCGTAGAAAATCCTACATTATTGCATGCACGGCTGTTAAAGTTTCATGTAATGACGAAGGTTACTTTTTATTGGTGACGAAGGTTACTGTGTTTATGTTTCTAACACTGACGAAGGTTACTGTGCAGATCTTTTAATCAACCACTAATGCAATGTAATGTTCTAAATACTAGTACATTTTGTATATAGTATCTTTCAGTATGTTTATTGACTTTCTAAAGCCACTAACCTTTTAACTTCTAATGATTATATTATCTGAGCATTCCAAAGTCACAAACCTAAAATTTCTATTCAGGCGTAACATTACTAATAAATGCCCTAGTCTTTGATCTAAATAAACATGTTGTCGGGCTAAAAAAACTTTGTAGATTTTCAATGTTATTATTTTATGCATGCATGGGTCCTCTTTGACTACTATAGTACTGATACTGCATAAAATCTATGGTAGATCTACGTTCTTTTAAATTCCTGAATTCACGTAGATCTACTGCTAGGTCTACGATATGCGATGTGGTGCGTGTGTATTAGTCTATATATGGGGGCTGGTTATTCAAAATGTGTGCATAACCCCCCATTTCAAATCTAATCCCAGGTCTAAATCATCCATGAGGTCCATGTTATCAACCATAATAAGCACAAACGGCTAATCGGTCTGTCAGTGGAATGGGGGTACTATATAGATTCCTCTATGTGTACGTAAACAACAGTAAACTATAGTACACATACGTAAGACGTACGAATGTACTATGTCTGGGACAATATACAGTATCGTAGAGCCTAAATGAATAACATTTACGGGTCTTGTCTATACGGTAAGTGTGTTCAAAATATGCACTAGATCTATATCTAAACATGACACTTGCCACAGTAACCTTCGTCCTCGACATAAGTAACCTTCGTCCCAAAGAAAACGCTTGTTTGAGTAACCTTCGTCGTTTGTGTTTTCTTTCATGTTTAAATACCCGAGTTGTATAGAATCTACGCTAGTGACAGTGTCTACAGACGTGGAATACTTAGCGTACTACCCGTGCAAATAAGCGTGTTTGAAGGTGGAACTCACCATGACAGAAATAATCCGTCGGGGTATAATTATATTGCCCCCAGACTCCCTCGACTTGGCTGCGCAGTATTGGTGCTTGCCTTCTCAGATCTTGGGAACCAACCAGACATTCAGCTCTGGATCCTTTATGGCGTCTAGACTTGTTCAGACTTGGCCAGTATCAAATTGTGCAACGCCTGTTGCTGCATTGATACTTTTTTTTTTGTCTCATACAGAGCCTTGATTCTTTTAGCCTCTTTGTCCCTGAAACTCTATCACATTGAGTACACTTACAGCCTTGCCCTGGCCCACTTCTTTTACAGACTCTACCAACTCCCTTCTCCTCAACAACCATCCACAAAGCCGGTGGCGCCCTTGCTTCGCTACAGTTCCTTAAGTCACTGTCACATAGAGAAAAAACGGATGAAACACGTATGTAGAACGGATAGATTTTTGTCGTACGTGGTTCATCCGTGTAGATACGCTGACCATCAGTGTCTCCTCCGTTTTTATTACGTGGAGTGATTTTATAAGTCGAGATATCCGCGCTAATGCTTTTGTCCGTGTGTCCGTAAAACATCCGTGCATTACGCTATTTATCTGTTGTTCATCTGTGCTGATTTGAAGGCTATAAAGTGGCCGATCTTTTTCTACAGACGTGGTTTTTTCAGTACTTTGCAACCAAAATGTTACCTGAGTGTACGTGGAGTGTACATGGACAATCCGTGTATCATAAGTGTTTTGTAAGTGTTTGTGCATGCATCATTCGTGTTAAATCTGCTTAATTTCCACGTAAAGACCAACAGTTTTTGTCATTTTTTATTTCAAGAAAACGCCAAAACATCTGTACGTCCTACATACGTGTTTCATCCGTTTTTTCATTGTGACAGTGACAAAGTCGCCATCGAAAGATAGGACGTTCTGCCACTTGGAGAGAAAGTGTCCAATTGTCAGTGTGCAATTGTCACTGGGGACTCTCCCTGTGTACTACATTCTCATCGTCAGTTTTCAGGGACCTGTAAGAATTCTCAGACCTAATTTCAACCATCTGTCAGATCACACATACCAAACTATCTGAGTTTGACATTACCCAGGCGGTAACCCCCCCTCTGCCACTATGTTGTATACTTTGACCACTTACGCGGAATTACTCGGTGGCTTCACTGAAGCACCCGGATCAGTGGTCTTTCACCAATTGTAAGGAAATTTCAGAGACAGGCTTGTAAAGTTATTTGAGAGGCTGTGGAATCGAACTCACAATTTCATGTTCACACCAGACAAGTCATTATGTGTAAACAGGCCGATTATTCCACTGAGCTAACCTCTCTTACTGCTTATAGACTTGTTCATACTTGGCCAGTCTCGATTGCGCAATGCCTATAAGGCCTGTTGCCGCATTGACACTATTTTTGCCCTTATGCAGCCTTGATCCCTTAGCTTCTTTGTCCCTGAAACTCTATCACTTCAAGTACACTTGCAACCTGCACAACTGACTTATCTTTGTGCTGCCCAATGGTGGTGCAATATGGAACTAAGATACCGGTGCGGTCCATAAAACAATAACTGTGAACTATGAAGTGTGACCTATGAACTATGAAGTGTGAACTGTGAAGTATGAACTGTCAAGTGTGAATTTTTAAGTATGAACTGGGAACTGGGAACTGTGAACTGTCCCCTTGGGCTGTTGTTCGCAGATAAATCATTGGTTAAAAAATAAGTGTGAAGTGTTAAGTGCGATGTCCCCGCTGGGCTTTCGTAGTGCTTGGTGTATGCAAACTTGAGTGAAACGGGTACAACTGTATTTATGACATGGTCATTTTTATGGACCAGTAGCAATAATGCTGACACGTGTTATTGTATGGACCACTGTCGTTAGTTAAGTCTATACTCACTCAAAATGGTGGATATTGTATAAAATTCCAATAATAAAATCTTTGTGTAATATAACTGACTATGTTTTTCTATTATTGCTTCATCTACAGTAATGAGCTATCCATGCTAAGTGTTCTGATATTTAGGGTTCTTTTATAGTTTAGCTGTCCCAAATTATGAGCTCAATAACTTGCCAAGAAAAACATCTGGAACCACATTTCTTTCTGTATTAGAAAGAGAAACCGTTTCTATGTGGTTCTAAGATGCTTTTATAAAGATTGACTTTTATTTTGTGCTTTCCCTGTATTGATTCAAATGCCTTCTTTTTATATCATGCATGAAACAACAAAAGGGGGTTTCGGGGGTTTACCCTGCGATAAAAACACTCAAAATAGTCACACATATTTAGCTGTTTGTCTACGTAAGCAGTAACCATTTGTTCACAGTTTTCACCAATTGTTTTCATTTGTGTCATTAATTTACTAGTCAAATTATCCAGTTTTTAAGTCCATGTCAGATTTTTGACAGACGATCGGCCATAACAGTTTGCGTCACTGTTCTGTGCCAGTTTACATCAAATTACAATAAAATTAATGCGGTGTGTTTCTATTGCATACATTACACTTTTGATTAACCAAGAATGAAAATATTTTAGGGTATTATATACATACTATTACTGCATTGCTTATTAAATTTTCGTAGAAAACTCAGTACAACAGCACACACTTCACGTTCCTAAGTAGTTTGACATTCTTGTTTCTTGCACATGAGGCATAAGACGTAAAGACAGCAGCTCCAAGCCATCGATTTGTTTTCCCACACTCAACAAGCGTACCTGATATTTATGCTCATATTGAGCCACATATAATTTGAAATCATACAAAAGCAACAATGATTTATTTATTAGGCAAAAAGGGGGTTCAGGGGTTTCCCCCCCCTGATAAAAACACTCAAAATCGTGGCACATTTTTAGCTGTTCGTCTACATAAAGAGCGGGTGTATATAAAAAGTGAAAGGACGTAAATGAGCTCTCTGCAAAAACAATACAAGATAGACGGCAAGTATCAAAGCATTTCCGTGTTTATGTTACAAAAGATGGATTTTTTAGCCTATGAGTTGTGGGATATATTAGTTCAATACATCAAACGATACCAAAAATATAATACCTAATAAGCAGAAAATTGTGGCTCCAATATTGTTTGCAATGGTGCTTTCATAAAGTCCCATTAAACTATACAAGATCCAACATTCAGGCTAGATACATATAACACCCTTTGTCTGCCTTCAAGGTTTCAAATCATAACAATTACACACATATCGGCAATAATTCTTTTTGGCTACTACACAGCTATTCATAAAAAGACATCCAAATTAAAGCAGAGTGAAAAGTTGCTTTAAACTGACCAATTGTTTCGCAAGTGGCTCCGATGAAGGGGGCTGGACACGAGCAGACGTAATCTCCATTGCTGATGATGCCGCACGTGCCCGAGTTGAGGCATGGCATGGACATGCACACATCTGTCAAAGTTTTATATGTTAATGCATAGGGTGAATTCAGCACAATTTACTTGTTTCATGCATTTTAAATTCTTCATATTTTACGTTGTATCTGAAACTTTCATTAGGTGGATTAGGCAGTTGATTAGTATTTAATTGATATGTCTACATTGCTGAATCCTATTTGGAAAAAAAGAGACTTAATACTAACTGGTTTCACAGTGTACGCCCATGTAGCCAGCAGCACAATGACAACTGAAGCCATTGATTCTCTCTTCGCATGTTGATCCAGCCTCACATGGAGATGATGCGCATTCGTCCAGGTCTGTCACAAACACAGTAGATATTCTACATTATAGCCATCAATGCTATCTAAGTTTATAAGCATCATTAACTAAGTAGGTATCATAACACTATATAAAGCTATAATAATATCCTATGCTGGTTCATTGATGTTTCACCATTTTATTTTTAGAATAATGCTACATGTATTTGAATACTACAAAGTGAGCAGCAATGATTGCTTATCATTCATTACATAATATCATATTTACATCCTAAGCAAAGCAACAAAAGGTTAATGCAAAGTATGTGATGCTAGGTAGGTAATTATGATATTCTAAGATTGAATATACAGAGGTATGGATATTTTCTAAGGGAATAGACAATACATCCATATATCATAGAGAAATGCCATTTTAAAATGTCCTCTTTATTAAGTTCTTCCTTTCTATGGCATTGCATTTATGTAATGCTTGTACATATGTTGGTACAAATCAAAAAAATACGTGTTAGATAAACAAAGGACTTTTTCTGAGTCATTTTGTCAAACATTTTTAAAATCATTTTACAAAAATATATTTTTTAGTTTTCAAAACAAGACAGTTTGTATGAACACTGCAGCAATACCTTGTTTTTGCATGTTAAATTCTTCATATTTTTACGTTTGTATCTGAAAGTTTCTCTAGGTGAAACTTGAGGCAGTTGCATAGTATTTAATCAATCTGTCTACTGATTTGTGTGTAATATTGGACATCATGTTTCATGTACATATGTAAATACAATTATGTTTGATATAGATGTACGTTATACTTCTGAAAAAAGACATCCTTATCCTCATTCTGATTACCTATTTGCAGGTGATTCATTGCTGAATCCTATTTGGAGAAAAAGAAGACTTAATATTAACCTGTTTCACAGTGCACTCCGGTGTAGCCAGCAGCACAATGACAATCATAGCCATTGAATTTGTCCTCGCAGGTTGATCCAGCCTCACATGGAGACGATGCGCATTCGTCCAGGTCTGTCACAAACACAGTAGATATTCTACATTCTAGTCATCAATGCTACCTACGTTTATAAGAATTGATTTTTTATATTGATTTTGCACCATTTTATTGATAGAATAAAGCTACATGTTTTTGAATACTACATGGTCAGATGGAAGCATTGCTTATCATTCTTTAAATAATATCCTTTAGATCCTAAGCAAAGCAACAAAAGATTAATGCAAAGTATATGATGTTTGGTAGGTTGTTATGATATTTTAAGATTGAATATACAGGTGTATGGATATTTTGAAGAAAATAGAGAATACATTCATATATCATAAAGCAATGTCATTTACAAATGTCCTCTTTTTAAGTTTTTCTTTTCTATGGCATTGCATTTATGTAACGTGCTTGTATACTGTTGGTACATATATAAAATGCTTGTTAAGTATGTAAAAAACGATGTAACATAAGAGGACTTTTTCCTTGTCATGTTGTCAAGCATTTTAAAATCATTTTATAAAAAATATCTCTAGTTTTAAAACAAGT
>JAGTTF010005606.1:5000-16668 GCA_019095985.1 Streblospio benedicti
CTCCGTGGGGGCGGCAAGGGAAGGTCGACGGGCAGCACAACCAACCACGCAAGGAAGACTCTCCCCAGTGGCAGAGGGAGATGGCAGTTTTTGTGTCAGCTCGGCGGTGCGCGGGGACTTGTTGGGAGAACATGCAAGCAATGCATCGGATACAGAGCACCCCGGCAACAGTGTCCTCGGGGAGACACACAGAATGCCTTGGGTGTGGAGCAAGCTCGACAGCACCCTCATGTACTCGGTGACAATGGAGAACATGCAGAGGGGTTTATCAGACCTGCTGTGTTTAACAGGAGGGCAAAGCTGTCGAATTGACTCATGACGGGCGGCATCAAAAGAAGTGCCAAGATTAGAAAAGAGTGGTCGAACTAATTCACTAAGGAATAGAGGAGGAGGAGCGAGTAGGACAGCTGGCAGAATTAAGAAGCAGACGCACATGCAGGTTTTAGAGGGATGGGAAAGGAAGCATATCCCAGATATGCATTGCCCGCAGTCTCGCTGGATGAAATGTGGAGGAAAGCGAATCTGAACTTGAGGATTGAGCGAGGCGGAATCGTCGCTCAAGGCTCAAAGTCATCACCAAAAAAAGGAGCGATGTATGCTCAAAGGTCCGCATTCCTAGCATGCGGGCTGTCAGGACCACTAAACCCCGACTAACCAAGCACAGCGGTCAGTAAGACCGAACTAAAGGATGGCAGATGGCAATCAAAGCCCTCAGCAGACATCATTGTCATCCGCAAGCGAATCGCAGAGGGTGAGGCAGACCTAGATGAGGAGAAAGCACTAAAGGGCACGGCTAGCGACATCCAACGGCAACAGCAACCTTGCACCACAAGAATGCCAAAGCCCAAGTCACCAGTGAGTGAGGTAGGTCGCGCGAAGCGCGACCTGTGAACAGTTAGCGCAACAGCAGCGCCTAAACACATAAAGATGGGAAACGCCGACCTGTCGTGAGTTGAATCATTGAATCACCGAGCACAGTCAAAGACAAAACAAGTGGCAAAACAGAAAGGCTGAGCTCAGTGAGGGGAGCCAGCCAGCCTTCATCCCGTCGCCCGCACAGTCACCGTTTGTAGATGCAATGGACAAGTACTGTCTTATCGAGAAACAGTGCCAGGAACGGAGAACAGCAGCAAAGCTCGCTGACTTGCGATGCGAGGCGAAACCTGCAATATGTGACACCAGCTCGAGGAAGGATTGCATTAAGAGCGTTCTCAAAGTTCAATACACAGGCATTGGCCCGACATCATACAACAGCTGGTCAATTACTGCAGAAATACTGCGTGCCCTCAGGGGGAATGGGCAGCGTGGCTTTGTGGAGCAGGCTAACGGGTATAGTGCGCACAAGTGCACTGTTGAATCTTACCATCGAGCAGCCCAGCGGTGACTGGGGAACTCTCGTCTCAGCACTCCTTTCGTACTTCCATGTTGGATTCGAGATGAGGACCGCTGAGGAGGAGTTACTGACCATAAGCAAGGAAAAAGTCGGTCCGGGATTTCATCCTCACAGCTGATGTCCTTGCCAGGAAAGCATCACCGGACAGATACCGCGCGAGGAGAGGCAGCAGTGCTGAAGCGACTGGAGCTGGGAGGGCTGAGTCGGCTTCACTCACGGAGGGGCGTATGATGACCTCATGCTCGTGCCTGGAGTATCACTGTCGCTGCTGCAGACAGACCTGGTCTGGCGAGTCGCGATGATCTTGAGGGGCGGTAGCAGACTTTGTGGCGCAGGGCGAGGAGCAGAGAGAATGCTAAACCACAACATCCTTAAAATTTATTTGAAGGAGTTGCTGGCACAGCAGGCGGCGGAGAACTCTCAAGGGAGATTAAAGTAAGCCAGAAGCTGAGAAGGAGCCTGCAGGACCGCTTCGGGAGATGCCTCCAGCGGACAGGCAGCGGAAGGGGGCTCGGCAGGGGTCTGGAGGAGCCGATTCGTGGATCTTGAGGGCCAGGGGAGGAAGCACCTGAGGACGCATGCTGGAAGTGGGGGCTCTCGGGGCATATCAGAACCTCGGTGTCCCAAAGCATCGGAAAGGAAATAGAATCATGGAGGGCCAGACACTGACAAAGGCTGGCGGAACGCAAACACAGCAACGAACAGCGACAGGGGAAGTGGTGCTGTAAAAGACCCCATCAGCAGCAAAGGCCAATTTGGTCGCTCCTTACAAATAGTCGCGAGGAAACAACAAGATAAGTCGGAAGCAGGCTGAGAGGTAATTGAGCCTACATGCCTCCTGACTTGGTACCGTGCGGCAGACGGGTGTTAGGAAGCTCATCACAGAGCGATGTTTGCAGCAACCAGAGGCGTTGAAGAGGGGCCCAGGTATGGGGCAGTGGGCCCACAGCTCGCGATCAAGTGGTACCCTGGGTTCGATCAGAGACGTGCCAGCTGAACAAAACGGTCGGGTTAACAGCAGGTTAGAAGTATATCCACACAAACTACAACAAACTTAATGCACTCGCGTTGTGGTACTGACAATAACACGTCCCGTACAGTTCTCTATTTATTTCACATCTGACTTGTCGTAGCATCCCCTTGGCTCTGAGCTAGGCATCCTTAGACTGTAAATCGCTGGCCTTCATGCAGTGTGGCGGTGACTCATTAGATCCCGCGAGGGACTGTACAGTCACTGCACTCCTTCCCCCTTGAATAAGAAAAGATGTAATCTTTCTATGTTTGATTTTCTTTTGATTTAGATAATGCGTGAGCAAAGAAGTTTTGAAACCAAGAAACCCCATACAGGTTGTTAACTAGTACATACATGTAACATAGTATTGTTCAATATTTTACACATTGTGCGTTAATCATTATACATTTGAGAGATATCATCATTAAGATTATAGTAAGTGAATTTATATTACGATGGTGATACATGAATATTGGATTGCATTTTGTATTGATGGTGAATATTAGAAGCGGGTACAAGCCCCCAGCACTCACGCTGGAAAGGCTCACGTACACCGCTCGCCCTAAACTGCGCTTCCGTGCAGTCTAGCCAATGCTATATAAGCAGGGCAGTTGCGTTGCCAGCTCAGTTGATGAATAAAGCTCATACCTGCTCAACTGACTTATTCTACTACAACATTGGTAGAGATAGTCAAGCATTGAATCTGCCTTTCACCGCTCTCAGTCTGTTGCAGATTGCGCCTCGCCCGAGCACTCGTCGCCGCCTCACCGTCACCCGCCCTCCACGCCATGGCCACCATCTCAGCTACCGTGCAGCTACTGTGCGTTGCGACCCATCAACTCACGTCGACATCGCGACTGCTCCCAGAGGACCGCATCCACGCCTCACCAGCCCCAGCTGCGCCGCCCTGCTCATCAACTCACGTCGCCCACACATCGGGACTGCTCCCAGAGGACCGCGTCCACACCTCAACAGCCCAGCTGCGCAGCCCTGCTCAGTCACCGCCACCCGTGCTCCCCTGAGATCGCTAGCAAGCCGACCAACCACCGCACGTGCCAAGCTTCATCAGTGCGCCTACGGCCAACATATGGCTACTGCGACTACAGCTAATAACCAACAATCACGATCTGCAAAGAGCTGCTCGTCTTCTCAACGAGAGAGCAAGTTCACACCTTCTTGCACGATCCCGTGTGCTCTGACGATTGTGCCGAACGGGACGACGTTGACAAATACCTGCCGCCGTCAGCTTCCCCTGCAAGGTCTGTCGACTTTCCCACAGCCCGGCGTTCGAGAACCCCATTTGCTCTGACGAGTGCGCCTTTCTTCCCATGAGGGCTCCCGTTCGTGGGCCCAGACCCCAACCAGCCGGCGCGGACAAGAGGCCATCCACCCAACCGCCCTAACCCCCTACCGCCATCCACAGCACTCTACCAAAATCACCGATTTTGTCGCAGCGTGCATTTCCTGCGAAAAACACCTGTTTTCAACTCTAAACAAGAGCTTGATTCGCTTCCGGGAAGTGCCGCTGTGCTCTTCGGAGTGTTATTTTTAGGATCAGGAGTGGAAACAGAACACGCCCCACATATCTTTAAACTACGTCCCTCATTTTCCCAACACCAATCCCTCCTGCCAATAACGACATCAACACTATATCTGCTAGTAATAATCACCACCCCGACCACATCACGCTCCACCGCCTAATTGACCTCTAATCTAATCTCATTATCCAGCAACACCAACATCGACCCTCAGCCATGGACTCCGAGCCGGAAATTTATAAAAATTCCTCAGACGCATGTGGCAACCTCGACGCCACCGTGCCTCACGCCCGCTCCAGCGATGATATCGCTCTGCATCGACACACGACCACCACAAACCGGCCAGATGCGGGCGGCTACAATAGGAATCTACATACAACACCGGTTCAGCGTGCATCATCGGCGTCCCAGACGCCGACCAGCAAGACAGGCCCATCGGCGACGTCTACGCCGAATCCCACAACGCCAGCGACTGCAGTCACTTCCCAGAATCCCACTGCCCACACGGAAAATGCAACACCAGCGGACATTTCTCATATTCACTCCTCATCATCACATGCCAACGACCCCGCCAACAGCCTCGCCGAATCGACACCGCGACGCCCCAAACCAGACCTCACACCCGTAAGCCCCAGCAAAACGACCCCCGCCGGCGGCCCTGACATGGCTGGGCCCACGCCAGACGCGACTCATCCAGAACCAGGTGGCCTTCGCCACAGCCGCCTACACCAAAGCCCAATTCCCGACCAACAACATCACAGAACAGCTGCCGCCGACCGCGACTAATAGTCCCATTAGTGTCAGTAACGCAGCCGACGGCGTCGATGCCGACTCATCCGGTGACCTGCCACCTGGTCAGCGCACACCACCTTCACAAGACAGCCATCAGAGGCGATACATTCCAGCGAGTGATAACGGTCCTCAACAGACCTTGGTTCTGACATGATCACGCCTGACATTTTTGACTCACATCACGAGGATGCATGGCATTCTTCCGACCGCCTGCAATCGATTGGAATGACCGCCTTCCCCGCTTACGAATTCTACGATCGCCACCAGCTGCCACGTTTATCTCAGACCTAGCGTACCGATATCATGATGAATGCCATAGAGGGCCTACAACAACATTACGGGGCTCTCGTGGACAGACTGACGAAACAACCTCCCTCGATGCATTCAACGCCCGACCGTTCGCGCTCCCTCTCCCAAACGCCGGCCCCAGACCATCACACCTACGGATGTGTCTGACATGGTACATCATATGCTGGACACCTTCACCAATGCCCAAAAACAGCTGCTCACCACTCTCCATACTGACTTCAAAAAAGTCATGGTGCAGACCACATCACAGCTGACCGCCGATTTCCTCACTCACCTCAACCAAATCACTGCACGCACCGATAAATTGGATCACAGCTGGGCGCACTTCAGACAAACGCAGGCAGCTGCTGATAAGCGCGCCGATCAACAGATTCTTTACCTCAAAGCAGATCACAAAGAGAATGCCAAGCAAATTACACTGCTGCAGCAAGAAAACGCGGTCAATTGGCGGATCTGATAGAAAAGATGACGGACAGGCCGAAACCTACGCGACGAGATGCTCCAAAGATAAGTGCCCCTACATTTAATGGCGCCCAAGACTCAAGCTTTGAAACGTGGCGGTCCAGCTTAGAAGATACCTTCACATATCTACAATGGCCGGCGGACGACCCACACCGTCTGGCACTGCTTCCCACGGTCCTGCATGACTATGCAAAAGTGCATTACAATATCATGCCACTGGCTGACAAGGCCACCTACGACACAGCAATGTCAAGCCTCGCCAAGGCCTTCTCCATCGCACATCAGCCACCTACCACCAGAGCAGCACGCCTCCAACGCCAACAGGGCCCAACAGAATCCGTGTGCAATTTCAACCTCGAAATAACACGCCGATTGCAAGAATGCAACATCACTGATAACGACCGACAGCTGGACATTTATATCCAGAATCTCCGTGCCGACATTTCCCAGCGAGTCCTTCTCATGCTGCCCACAACACTACGTCAAGCCCAAATCTGCGCAGAAACAGTCGAGCACAGCCTGGCGATTACTCATAAGTCCCCTGTGCTAGCTATTAATCAACCGCCTCCCCAAGACAGGCGGGACGTCGGCAGATACCGATCAAACAGCCAGGGTTACCGTGACTTCAACAATCCCTCTCGGTATGACAATTATAACCAACGTAACTACCGGAGCCAATCACGTGACAGACGACCTGAATCTCAACAATCACGGGAGCGTAGGCAACGAAGTTCATCCTACGATAACCGTCGCGGATCGAGCCGAGACAGGTTTAATTCGCGTCCAAGGCAACGTAGCAACAGCGACCAACGAAGGAATCGATATTCACGATCACCTTCATTCAACAGGAACAGATATGATAGGTCTCCCACACCCCATATCAACGCCATCCACGACGAAGACCAAGTGGCAAAAAACTAGAATACGTACCAGGGTCAATACTGCCTTTGTCTTACGCCACAGACACCTCTAAAACAATAGTTTCAACAACAATATACAATAGCAACCTGGTACGTATAAAAACGCCTTCATTGAGACAATCGACGGCTCTCCTTGATACGGGTAGCTCAATCAATTGTATCAGCCTGGCGTCCCTCAATAAACTCTACCCTAATATTACTAAACTCATCCCGTCTACAAGATCTTTCACCACGGCTCAGCCTCCACGCTCGCCACCATTGGTAAAACACGTCTATCGTTTTACCTGGCGGACGTCTCAGTTACAGCATTATTTTATGTATTCAAAACTGCTAACTTCAACTTTATTCTTGGCGTCCCATTCATAAATCCAACAAAATTCTTATGAACTTAGCCAATAACACTATACATATGCCAACCCCAGTCTGCGATGTTCTCACTAATGAAAACCTCGAACTAACACCTCAATCTACGTCAATTATCGCAAGCCGTCTCTCATCCAATATGATCCTGCAATCCGGCCTTTATGGTACGATTCAAAACTCTACAATACAAGACGGCGTCCACGTCATTTCCACCGCATCTACAACACAAGCTTCCCAAGTCCCAGTGATGATTTGTAACAATACAAAGCAACTTATCAATATCCCTAAAGGTACCAACATCGCCACCTTCACGCCCATGGAAGAAGAGGACATCACCGACGAACCACCGCCCACCACAACACCAAAACACAAAAATCAAGAAGATGCACCCGTGTTCAACCTCGACAACCTCTCCAACGATCCGTCCTACCAACAACAAATCTTAGAGATATTAAACAAACGAACACACCGCGGCGTTCATGACCAAAAATGGTAAACTCGGTGAATGCAAACATTCACCTCTCAAAATTACACTCAAACCCAATGCAGAACCCAAGCATTTCTCCCAATATCGCTACCACCCGGAAGTACGCAAACGAATGGCGGAAAAGATCAAAGAAATGCTCGATCAAGGCATAATCGAGGTGTCATCACACACATAAAATGGGTAAGCCCCCTCGTCCCTGTCCGGAAGGGGGTGAAAAAGAGTCGTAAACACCTTCAATCACCGGATGATACGAACGAGATCAGACCGATCGTGGATCTTAGAGGTCTTAATGGAAATTGCGTGTGGGGTAGATGGATCATTCCATCAGTGCAGACAGTCAGAGACACTATTGCAGAACGTAAAACGGTCATCTTCACCACGCTCGATTTAAAACAGGGGTATTTCCAGATACCCCTACACAAAGACAGCCAAACGCTCTGCGGTTTCCACTTTGACAACAAAGCATTCGTATTCAAACGCTGCCCACAAGGTCTCTGCTCAGCCCCCTCTCATTTCTCCAAGGTCATGGCCACAGTCCTTCGTGACCACATCGGCAAATGCGCTACAGCTTACTTAGACGACATCCTTGTATTTTCGCCCAACAAGCAACAACACCTTGAAGATCTACACAACGTCCTCACATCCATTGAGAAATCAGGTCTCAAACTAGCCACATCAAAATGCACGTTCGGGGCGACTTCATGTGATTTCCTCGGTCACACCATCACTTCCGAGGGAATAAAACCCTCACAAGCGCATACAGTCGCAATTACATCATTCCCTTTCCCCTCTAAGCCCAGGGAACTAAAGAGCTTCCTTGGCATCTGCGGCTATTTTTCCAACTACATACCAAAAAAGGGAGACAAGATCACCCCCCTCCTCCGCCTACTCAAAAAGTGCTCCAAATGGGAGTGGACGCCTGCTTGCTCAGCAAGCTTTGAATCACTCAAACGCACGCTGGCGTCCAGGCCATTGCTCCACTACGCAGATCACAACAAAATGCTCTATCTCTTCACCAATGCAAGTTTTTCGGCCATAAGCGGCGCACTCATGCAACAAGACAAACAAGAGAACTTGGTACCGGTCGCCTACTGTGGATGCTTGCTCACAGAGCCAGAACGTAAACGAGACATCCTGGAACTCGAATTGCTAGCAGTCTGCTACTCGCTCGCGCAATTCGACTATTATCTCAGTTACAACAAATTCACACTTTATGTCGACAATAACTCCCTCACCAAGATTCTGGCTAATGAGAAAAAACTCACACCAAAATTAGCATGGTGGGTGCTTTATATCAGCGCATACGACTATGAAATACATCACATCAAAGGCGCCAACAATGTATTGGCAGACGGATTGAGTC
The DNA here is from genome assembly GCA_019095985.1 of Streblospio benedicti. Lineage (NCBI taxonomy): Eukaryota > Metazoa > Annelida > Polychaeta > Spionida > Spionidae > Streblospio > Streblospio benedicti. The sequence continues at coordinate 13,640 of JAGTTF010005606.1, forward strand.
GCAGAAAGTACAACATCACGCACACATCGGCGGATGACAAACTGGACACATTTCCACTGCACTCCACAGACATATCCGCCATCACCCGCTCAACATCGAAAGCTAAAAACACAACACAACACCACCACACCAATAATGATGATCGCCCACAAGCCACTCACTCATCGTCGCCGCAAGATCGTACATCAAACAACACCCAAAGCCAAGCTCAACCGCCTAAACTAACTAAAGGAGTAACGTTCCAAAACGAGGCACCCCGAGCACAACCCACACAGCGTAACACCCCATTCCCTGCTGGCCTAATCCCACAGGATTTCCAATTAGCACAACAACGCGATGAGTACTGCAACGATCTCATCACCTACCTCAAACATCGCCGAATACCACCTACTACAAAGCGACGATGCCGTGTGTACAACAAAGCGAATTCTCATTGCCATTGTCTCATTGTCATTAAAATCGTACCACGATTCTACGTGGTACCCGCCAGTAGACAAAACCTTGGACCTCATTCGACACTGCGTGCGTAACCCTTTTACCTGGCCGATGCCTCAGTTACAGCCTTATTTTATGTATTCAAAACTGCTAATCTCAACTTTATTTTTGGCGTCCCATTCAAAAAAATCCAAAAAATTCCCTTCCATGAACTTAGCCAATAACATTTTATACATATGCCAACCCCCTAGTCTGCGATGTTCCACTAATGAAAACCCCGAGCTAACCCCCAAACCCTTTAATCATCGCAGGCCGCCTACCATCCAATATGATCCTACAACCCGGGCCTTCATGGACTTTCCCCAAAAACCCAATAATCGACGGCGCCCACGTATCTCCACCTTTTGCCACAACACAAGCTTCAAAGTCCCAGTGATGATATGCAAAATACTAAACAACCCATCAACACCCCTAAAGGTACCTCCATCCCCACCCTTTCACACCCATGGAAGAAGAGGACATCACCCACCTAACCACCGCCCACCCGACACCCAAACACGGGAATCAAGAAGATGACCCATGTTAAACCCTTTTGACAACCTTCCAACAAACCCCCCCCCACCAACAGCAGATCTTAGAAATATTAAACAACACACCGCTCTCAAAAAATGGAAAACCCTCGGGAATGAAAAACACTCACCTCTCAAAATTCCTAAAACCCCAATGCAGAACCCAAGCATTTCTCCCAATATCGCAAAACCCGGTCGCAAAAGAATGGGGGAAAAGATAAAAAGAAATGTTTTATCGGCATAAACCCGGGGGGTGTCATCACACAAAAAATGGGTAACCCCCCTCCCCCTGTTGGGAAGGGGGGGGGAAAAAAAAATGTAAACACCTTCAATCCCCGGGATGATACGTTTGAGATCGGGCCGATCGTGGATCTGGGGGGCCCCCAATGCAATTGGCTGGGGGTAGATGGCTCATTCCACCCGTGCAGAAGTCATAGACACCTTTGGGCAGAAGTAAAGGGGTTTATTTTCACCCCCTTTTGGACCTCAAACGGGGGTATTTCCAAAACCCCCTCCAAAGAACCCAAAACCGCCGGGCGGGTTCCACTTTGACAACAAACCCTTTTCAAACGCTGCCCACAAGGCCTCTGCTCTGCGCCCCCCTCACTTCCCAAGGAAATGGCCACAGTCCCCCAAAAATCACTTTGGAAAAGCGCCAGGCTTTTTTTAGACGAAAATCCTTGTGTTTTCCCCAACAAGCAAAAAACATTTTGAAGATCTACACAACGCCCTTTTCGCATCCATTGAAGAAATCGGGTTTTAAACTGGCCCCATCAAAATGCACGTTGGGGCAACTTAGGTTTTCCCCTGGGGTCACACCATCATTTCCAGGGAATAAACCTTAAAAAAGCGCATACAGATGCAATCACATCATTCCCGGTCCCCTCTAAACCCGGGGAAAAAGAGCCCGGCATCTGGGGCTATTTTTCCAACTATATACCAAAAAAAGGGGGAAAAAAAGTCACCCCCCCCCTCCGCCCCCACTCAAAAAAGGGGGCCAAATGGGAGTGGGCACCTACCTGCTCCCAAACTTTGGGAAACACTCCCCGCTGGCTGCCCAGGCCATTGCTCCAAGCAGGGTCACAACAAAAAAATTTTATCTCTTCTTCCCACGCAGTTTTTGGCCAATAAGCGGCGCCGGGGCCCTGCAACAAGACAAACAAATTTTCCCCCAGGGGGGCCCAAGGGGAAAGGAAAATAGACATCCTGGGAAATTGAATTGCTAGCAGCCCGCTACTCACTCCCAATTCCCGGGGCTATTACCCCCAGTTACAAAAAAATTCACGCTTTATGTGGGGTTAATAACCCTCACCAAGATTCTGGCTAAAGAAAAAAATCTCACTGAACTGGCACGGGGGGTGCTTTATATTACGGATACCCCCCCATGAAATACATCACATCAAAGGCGCCAATAATGGTTTTGGGATTTGGGTTGGAAAGAAAATACAACAGCAACACATCGGGGGGATGACAAAAAGGACAACTTTCCCCTTTCACTCCACAGACATATCCGCCATTACCCGCCTCAACATCAAAAAAATGAAAAAAAAAACACAAAAAACCACGCCAATAACGATGACCGCCCACAAGCCAATCACCCATCGCCCCGCAAGCTCCCTCAAACAACACCCAAAAACCAAGCACAGCCCCTTAAAAAATTAAACGAGTAAAATTCCAAGACGATGCACCCCGAAACAACCCACAAGAAAAACACCCCATTTCCCCGTTTGGGCCCAATCCCCAGGGTTTCCCAAATTGGGGACAACAACGCGATGAGTACTGAAAAAACCCTTTCACCTACCCTCAAACATCGCCGAATACCCACCTTCTAAAAGCGACGACGCCGTGTACAACAAAGCGACTTCATTGCCTACTCGGCACACCCAAACTACATACAATATATCACCCGACAACAGAAAAACCCCGGACCCTCGCCACAACCCGATAGTTGTGCCCGGGAAATGCAACAAACCCTCATTAAAAAAACGAACCCATTTCCCCAAGAGCTACCCACCCCCCAGACAA